>NW_004624780.1:10052304-10074164 GCF_000247695.1 Heterocephalus glaber | reverse complement strand
CCAAGATGCATTATGTAAAGGTACAATTCCCAATGAGAAATGTAATTGTGTTGTATACCTGCAATGTACCAATAAAAGAATTAAAAGAAAAACCATATGATCATCTCAATAGATGGAGAAAAAGCATGAGACAAAATCCAACATGCTTTTTTGAGAAGAACCCTAGAACAAACTACGGTTTCTACTTCTATCTGATAAAAGCCATCTCTGAAAAACCAGCAGCCAATATCATACTAAATGGTCAAAAACTGAAATCCTTCACACTAAATCAGGAACAAGACAAGGATGTCCATCCACTATCACCACCCCTGTTCAATATAGTCTTGGAAACATTAGCCACAGCAATTAGACAAGAGAAAGAAATAAAAGGAATAAAGATAGGTAATGAAGAAGTCAAATTGTTATTATTTGCAGATGACGTGATATTCTATATAGAAGACCCCAAGAACTCCACCAAAAGTCTTTTAGAATTAATAACCAAATTCAGTAAAGTAGCTGGGTATAAGTCAATGCACAAAAATCAGTAGCTTTCCTCTACATGAACAACAGACTCACTGAGAGAGAAATAGGCCAAATAATTCCTTTCACAATAGCATCCAAAAAACTGAAATACCTAGGAATCAACTGAACAAATGAAATCAAAGACCTCTTCTCTGAAAACTATAGTAGTCTGAAAAGAGAGATTGAAGATGATGTCAGAAAGTGGAAAGACATCTCCTCCTCCTGGGTAGGAAGAATCAACACAGTGAAGATGGCCATGCTTCCAAAATTGCTACATAGATTCAATGCAGTCCCAGTTGAAATCCCAGCACCATACTTCACAGACGTTGAGAAAACTATCCAAAAATTCATTTGGAACAAGAAGAGACCCAGAATAGCAAAAGCAATTCTAGGTAGCAGAGACATGGCAGGGGGTATCACAATTCCCAACCTGCAACTATACTACAAAGCTACTGTGATAAATACAGCATGGTACTGGTGAAGAATCAGACCTGAGGACCAGTGGAACAGATTAGAAGATGCAGAAATAATTCCAGACACACTCAGCCACCTCATCTTTGAGAAAGGAGCCAAACACCCTCACTGGAGGAAAGATTGCCTCCTTAATAAATGATGCTGGAAAAATTGGCTTTTAACTTGACAAAGATTAAAACTAGACATATCTCTCACCATGCACTAAACTAAAATCGAAATGGACTAAACATCTAAATATTAAAACAGGAATGCTGAACCAGCTGGAACAGAGGTTAGGTAGAACTCTTGAAGACACTGGTGCAGGGAAAGATTTTATGAGCAAACCCTCAGTTGCCCATAAACTAGCACAAACAATCAACAAGGGGGATTGGTTCTTAATAAAAAGTTTGTGCCCAGCAAGATAAACCACCAGCATTTTGAACAGACAACCCACAATGTGAGAAAACATTTTCACCTGCTGTTCCTGAGACAAAGGTCTAGTATCTAGAATCTATAAAGAGCTTAAAAAAGTCAGATCTCCCAAATTTAAAGACTCAGTCCAAAAATGGGCATCTGAAATGAACAGACATTTCTCACACAAAGAAGTAGAAATAGCAAATAAAATTATGAAAAAATGTTCAACATTGCTGGTCATTCAAGTGATTCAAATGAAAACAATGCTGAGATTCTACCTCACTCCAGAAAGAATGGCTGCTATCAAGAAGTCAACCAATAACAAATGCTGGCAGAGCTGTGAGGAAAGTGGAACACTGCTCCACTGCTGGTGAGAGTGTAGAGTAGTGCAGCCACTGTAGAAGTCAGTATGGAGATACCTTAAAGAACTAAGACTGGAAGTCCCATTTGACCCAGGTATTCACCTGCTGGGTATCTTCCCCAAAGAATAAAAGAATCATACCATAGTGATATATGTGCACCCATGTGCATCACAGCACATTATGTAATAGCTAAAATTTGGAAGCAGCCCAATTGTCTGTGAACTGAAGACTGGATAAAGAATATGTGGGTTTTTTTTTTTTTTAATAAAATGGAGTACTACTCAGCCATAAAGAATGAGAAATTAGAGACATTTATAGGTAAAATGGATGCACATCGAGGCCATACTCTTAAGTGAAATAAATAGGACACACATATGTGAATACCGAATACTTTCTCTAGTGTGAGAAACTGAAAGTGTAAATAAAGAGTAAAAGGTATAATAGATAATGTGAAATAGGAAGAAAAGGGGCAGAGGTTAAGGTGAAGTGGAGGGGTAGGGGAAAGGAAAGAAGAGAATGGAATTAATATGAGAAAATAAAAAAAATGGAAAGAAAGTCTTTGTAAATAGGGAGGGATGGAGGTGTTGAATTGAGGACAAGGGAATGGGGAAAAAATAAGAACCAAGAGAGATTATGTAAAGGTGCAAATTTCCAATGATGAATGTCATTATATTGTATACCTGAAATGTACCAATAAAATTACAAAAAAATGATGGGATCCAGGAACTGTTTTTAAAACTCTACCTCTCCACCAGGCTAGAAATCCTGAGGTGATGGATTGAAGGGCCAATTCCTTGTGGTACTCTAGGTTGAGGTAGTAGACAGATATTCTGAACTTGAATCATTTAAATCATTTAAAGCGGTGACAGTCTAATGGCCACAATATTGTATGAGGAAAGTTATCAAAAATCTCAACTAAATAATGAAACCCAACCTCTTGAATCCCAAAGCTTTTGTGCCAGGTAAGGATGGCCAAACCTTCCTGATAGACATTTATAACTGAAAACCATAGGAAGGATATATTTTCAATAACCCCCAAAGTAGAACACAGGCTCCATGATCCCTGTTCATTCAAATCTAAGGAGGCAATTGCCAGCTGATCAATAAAGCACTGAACCTCCAAACAGGATGTAAAATCCCCTGGGGTAAGACTTTGTTAATAGAGCCACTGGTTCCATAAATGTATTGTAATCTTCTGGAAATGTCCACCAAACTGGGGAAAGAAAAAAGCACTCCAAAATTTGGATTTTAATGCCCTCTACAAAGTGTCTTCCATAACTGGGGTGCAGCTTTTGAGGGGAGTGGCTGCCCATCTGGCTGGTCATGTTCTTCATTTGTTGCACTTTGGGGGCCCAGGCACCCTCATTCCTGTTCCTTTATCTGCAGCCTTGGCTGAGATCTCCCTTCTCTGTCCAAGCCTCGTTACTTTTTTTTGGGGGGGTTGTTTTGTGGTCTGGATTTTAACTGTTCCCCAGGACCCTTCTGTTAGAAGCTTGGTCCATAGACCATAATGCTGCTGGGAGGTAGTGGAATCCTTAGGAAGCATGGGCTTGTAGGAAGTCTTCAGGTCAGTATGAGCTTTTGGGCCCCATCCCCTCTCTCTGCCTCTGCTTCCCACCTTCCATGTGTTGAGTGGGCCTCCTGCACCATGCACTCCCACCATGATGTGCTGGGCCACCATGGGCCCAAATCTACAGGGGCAAGTGACCATGGACAGAACCCCCTGAAACTGTGAGCTAAAATAAACTCTTCTAAATTGGTTGTCTCAACTATTTTGGAAGCTGACCAATACAAGGGAGAGCCCTTGAAGACACTTTTCCCTTCCTCTGCCTCAGGACCCAGGACATTTTTATTCCTTGTGCCCCAACCCTTCCTTCCTCTCTGCTCAGTCCATGGGGGTGACTGAGGCCCCCTCAGCAGGGTGCTGCTCTCTGGGGGAAAATTGGCCAGGTAGTCTCACTGATGGCTACAATGGTTACTGAAGACTTAGCCCTTTCATGTTTGGCTTGTTGCTTTTCTCAGCTCCTCTGACACCTGACAGCCCAGCTCCTCTAGCTCTGCTGAACTCTTCCCAGCTCTGTCACAGTCAGAGGTCGTTTAGCTCAGGTCAGTTTTTCGGGGCACATGGTAAAGTGTTTTAGAAATCAAGGCACCAACTGGGAAAGGCTGATACTCAGTACCCTCTCACTGCAGTCACTTACTTCATGAGCAAGGGCCTGGTTCCTCCTACCAAGAACCATTTCACCTTGGTGACAGTGAAGATTCTTTTCCAAGAACACACATGCTTCCTGAAGTCCTAGCACAGATCTAGGTGTCTGGGTGGTTGTTAATATACTCATTTACAACAACCATAGCTGTGCTATATAATGCATTCCACAAACATTCTGATCATGTTACTGTCTTCACCTCAGTGGGAATGATTAGCAAAGTTAATCCTCAAATTATATTTATATAGGATGGACTAAAATCTCATTCATTGGAAAGTTTAGATTTTAAGAAAAGTAACTCAAGGTCTTGTAGACAACATTAAAAACCTGTAGGCTATCATTTGTCCAGCATTATATATGTTGCTAGCATTATATATGTTCTTCTGTCTTTTGAAAAATGTTGGATTTCCTAGAAATGAACCAGATTTTCTGAGTTAACTACACTTTCACTTACTGGTTCTGATCTTTGGGGTTGTTGAAAATGCAATTGACTTTATCTACCCTTGACCAAGACTTGAAATACATTTGGAGATGACTTGCAAAACCATAATAGGATTTAGTATGAGAATGAAATATGTGTGCTTTAGAGAGTAAAGAATAGCTCTTTTGTGAAGAATGAAATTCAGATTTTTGTTTGTAAATTTAGGGAAGTTATAGTGGGCGAGTGCTTCTTCGTTGGTTTCCAAAAAGATTTGATTTAACTGGACCAAGCAAATGCAAATAATTTTTATTTTTCTACCTAGTAGCACAGTTAGAGGTCATTGATTTAGGGCTTTATCCTAAAGGGAGACAGGCTTATCTTTGTGCATATGACATTATGTATTTGTGGCAAATTCCTAGAATGGGAATGAGAGGCCACTGTGATGAGTCTAACTCAAATTATTTATGAATATGTTAAAAAATAAAACCAGATTTCAGTTTCACAATCGAATAATCTATAAACCTGCAATAGAACAATGCTATTTTTTTCCCCAGGGAATATCCTTACATACAAAATGATGTCACTTCTCCCAAAACTACCCAGTAAAAGTAGCCAGCTAGTAAGAGTGTAAGTGATATCCATAGATAGTTAATACAAATGTAATTTTATTTATTTATTTTTTTTACAAATGTAATTTTAAATGCTCAGATGATTTACCTTCCTAATTATGTTTTACAGCATGAATTTTTGTGTATTTAAAGTTGATTTAATAATCTTTTAATTGAAAGATCAACATTTCTAATATACAAAGTAATTAAGAAAGAAGACTTGTTAGATTTTGAAGGAAAAGGACCACAAAACCACAGCCCCATCTCTCATTCACAGCTGCTGCAAATTATATCATCTTCTGGGGAGCAATTTGGCAATATGAATGAAAAATCATAGAATGTACATTTTTGTCAATATAGTAATTCCCGTTTTAGGAGTTTGCCATAAAGAAATAATGTTGTGGAGGGCTGGGGATTTAGCTCACTGGCACCGTGTCTGCCTCGCAACCACAAGATCCTGAGTTTGATCCCTGATACCAGGGAGGAAAAACAAGAAATAACGTTATGTGCACAAAGATAGATATACTAAGGATACTCAACACAATCTGGTTTATACTACCATAAAATTGGAGCCAAATTAAACATTGAGCAGCAGAGACTTGGTAGCATAAATTAGTACCCTTCAAAAGTGATGGTGCCAATCTATGTTTTTGCAGAACAGATTGCTAAGCAAAAAGTAGCTTCAAAAAGTAGCTTCAAAAAGTAGGTACGAAACCATTTTCCAAGTTAAAAATATGGTTTGTCTCTAGCAAAAAGTCTGGTGAGCTATGAATTAATTTTTATTTGTGCTTGTGTTTATATAGTTGATTGAGGATTATTATTTTTTATTTACTTATCTGTATCTTCTATGTTTTCCTATGGAAACATGAATTGTTTATGTAATGATGTATCCCAGATATTATCTTTATAAAAATTTATTATTAGGAAATAATAATTATACCAATACGTTTTAGACAATACTTTATGAGTATATGAAATATTATATAAATAAGTTTTGCTGTTTTATTTAATTGACTTTTGTACTATAGTTATATATGTCAGACAGTTTTCTCTTTCCTACTTTCTTTTTTTTCATTAATTTTATTGGTACATTTTAGGTATACAATATGCTGACATTCATTATTGGAAATTTGTACCTTTATGTATCTTGGTTCTTATTTTTTTCCCCATTCTCCTGCCCTCTGTTCAACCTCTCCTCCCCTCTCTATTTACAAAGACTTTGTTCTTTTTCTTCTTTCTCCCCACCTTTCCTTCCTACCACTGTTTTCTTCCTTTCTTCCTTAATTTCTTCTGTTTTGTTCCTGTTTTCTGTTCATTGTATATTTTAATTGGGATACCATAGACATTTTTTATGTACAATATATGAGTTTTATTGAATGCACACTATAATTACCACCCCATAATTAAGAAACAGAATAATTTACCCCCCACCCCTAATTACTTGTGCTCCTCTATAATAAATCCCTAAAAGTCCAGCTCCTGGCAACTACCAATCTCTTTTCTCTCCTTGTAGTTTTGCTTTATTCTAAAAGTCTTATAATGGGAATCATACCATGTATAACCTTCAAAACTAGATATTTTCCTTAGCATAATACATTTGAGATTCATTCATGTTGAGTAAGTAGTTTGTTCCTTTTTACTGCTGAAAAAATAATTTTCAATCATACGGTATACTACAATTTGTTTCTTCATTCACCAGCTGAAGGACATTGGAGTTGTTTCCATTTTGGGCAATAATGACTAAAGTAGCTAAGACATTTACATGTAGGTTATTATGTGAACATATGTTTTCATGTCTCTTGGGTAAATATCTAAGAATGAGGACAATGGGTCACATTGCTAATGTGTGTTTAACTTTATCAAAGCTACCAAAATGTTCTCCCAAGTGAGTGCATCATTTCACATTCCTGCCAATGATGTAGGAGAGTTGTAGTTGCCCTCCTACTTGGCTACAATCAGTATTGTCACATCGTTCACTTTTGTTTTGTAAATTGCAGTTGTGATTTTAAGAGTTTACTGATTAATTCAGCACTATGAGATAAATAGTATTATTACTTCAACTTTACTGTTGAAGACATTGAGACATCAAGTTACTGTCTCAAAGTCACACAGCCAGTAAGTGACAGAGTTGGATTGGCACCCTTTCAGTCTAATCTTAGAATACTGCACATACTCTTGTTTTATTTTGTGTTTTTTTTTCTCCCTATGTAGTTCAGGCTGGTCTTGAACTTGTAGAGATCCTCCTGCCTCACCCTTTTGAGTGCTGTGATTACAGGTATGTGCCACCATGCCTGGCTTACCTATGATCTTCCTATGTGATGCTATGCTTTTCTTTCAATCTAAAATATAAGAAAGACTTGTTATCATTCCAGTGTGAGCTTAGAAGTTCATGTATTTAGGGGCTGGGGATGTAGCTCAGTGGTTCTGCCGCCTGGCTCACAAGCTCAAGGTCCCGAGTTTGAGCCCCAGTACCCAAAGGAAAAAAAAAAGAAAAAATAAGAATCAGACTTGCAAGTGCAAAGTCCCAAGTTCAATCGCTGGTACCAAAAAAAAAAAAAAAATGCTGGGGATTTAGCTCAGTTGTTCTGGCACCTGCCTTCAAGCACAAGGTCCTGAGTTCCATCCCTGGTACCAAAAAAAAAAAAGTTCATGTATTTGTACTCCTGAAATGTTGATGAAAATTCATTGAATATAATTTGACAAAAAATGAACAATGTGGTTTCACATAGGACTATTCTTTTTTTGTTAATTAAGTTTATTTGTACAATTTAAATGTACGTAACGATCACTGTCATCAGATGGAATTTGTACCTGTACATGATATGTCTTGATTCTTACATTTTTCCCATTCCCTTCCCCTCCCTTCAACCCCCTTCTCCTTATTTACAAAAGCTTTGTTTCTATTTTCTTTCTTTTCTCTTTTTTAATTCTCTCTTCCTTCCTCCCCTCCAGTGCCCCTTCCCATTTAAACATTTTCTTCCTCTTTCACAATGCATTGTATACGTTTTGGTCCTTATTTACATTTTCAGTTTCTCACACCAGAGAAATAATGTGATGATATTTATACATGTGTGCCTGATTTATTTCACTTAAAAGTACGGCCTCAAGGTGAATCCATTTACCTAGAAATGTCTCAAGTTTATCCTTCTTTATGGTTATGTAGTACTTCATTATATATATATAAAAAACACATCTTCTTTATCCATCTATCAGTTGATTAGTGTTTTGGTTGTTTCCAAGATTTAGCTGTTACAAACTGTGCTGCTATAAACATGGGTGGGCATATATCACTGTGGTACGATGCTTTTAATTCTTTTGGGAAGATATCAAGAAGGGAAATAGCTGGATCAAATGGAACCTCTTGTCCTAGCTCTTTGAGGTATCTCCACACTGATTTCCACAGTGGTTGCACCAGTCTGCACTCCCACCAACAGTAGAGAAGGGTTCCTTTATCCACACAGCCCCTCCAGCATTTGTTATTTGTTGATTTCTTGATAGTAGCCATTCTTTTTGGAGTGAGATGGAATCTCAGAGTTGTTTTAATTTTCATCTCTCAAATGACCAGTGATATCGAACATTTTTTCATATATTTATTTGCCATTTGTACTCCTTCATCTGAGAAGTGTGTATTCATCTTAGATGCTCATTTTTGGATTGGGTCTTTAAATTTGGGATGCCTAATTTTTAAAATTCTTTGTATGTTCTAGGTATTAGTTCACACAGAACTATTCTAGTCATTTAATTATAGGACATCAGGAGGGTGGTTCTTGGGGTCTTTCACAATGCTGTGAAGTTGCTGGTGTCCTCCTGGTCTAGAGTTCTATTCTTGCCCTGCAAACCAAGCTTAATCATTTCGGTGTTCCTGAGATACATAAACTCAGCCATGCTGGAGAGTTTAAGATATAAAACTCACCAGACATTGATATACTAAACAGATGGAAGCTTATTTACTTACATAGGGAACCTAATTTATAGGAACCTAATGACCCAAAGGGACAAGTATTCTTTTCATTTGACAATGTATCTTCTTTCAGAACTATATCAAACCAATTATAATCAGCTTCTAGGTATGCCTAGAAACAACTAGAAGAGGTCTCTGATTTAAAACAATCTGGAGGCTTTCAACATTCAGCTATAAAACTAAACCCTGTCAGTTTGTGCCTGGAATTTTTTCATATGTTCATCTCCACAGTGTGGGCCAGCCTCTTCAAGATACAGAGAATGATCAAGTGCCTTCTTCATTGTTCCACTGCTGTGGCATACAACTGCTCTTTGTCATCTTCTATTCTTAGACATGAATCTTCAATCTAATTAATATCAATTCTTTTTCATCTTCAGTAACCCAATATTTGTTGATCAGCTATTACATATCAAGACCATTCCAGAGTAGAGGATACAGTTCATTTTAGGAATCGTTCTGTCCTGTTAAGTTTTTGATATATCTTTCCTTGGATCCACTTCCTGTTGATATTGTAGGACTTTCTCAGGGTAGCTGTATTTATCAGGTCTCGATGGGCCGCTTCACTGTCCTGCTCACATGCTGACTTGGAACATGCATCTTAGAATTTGTGTGATTATTTTCTTTTTTTTTTCTTTCTTTTTTTTTTTTAAGTAGGAAGATATTTATTGATAGGAAAGCTCCAGAGGGGCAAGAGGGGTCCTGAGCCGGTAGCCAAAGACCCCACTTTACAGAGAAGTTTTATAGGGTGAAATTCATATGGGTATAACATGGGCCACCGCCATGAACATCCAATAAGGTTACAAGTATAGTCACTTAGGTAATGGTGGTCCAATTGGGAAGCAAGTCAGTAGCAAACATGCAAGGATTTTCAGTAAGGGTGGAGGTCAGGGATATTTCCTTGAGGGGCTGGGTTAAGACCTTGACCCTCTCCGGCCAGGAGATTGATGCCTATTTAGAATATCAATCACTGCTATTTTTCTCCAGGGGAAGCACAAGGGTGTGTAGTTTCTCTCCTTTTATAATACAGGCCTTCAGTGAATATGCCTTAGGCCACAATTGTTCTCTGTGCTGAAGGCCTAGCCCTGTATAACAGGCTATAGTTTCCGTAACTAACTTAGCTGTCTAGAATACCAAGAGCCCCCCAAAACCTTCCAGGGAATCCCCTTCACTTAGGTTGGTCTGTCTCTTTCTGTCCATACAGCCAGGAAGTCTAATTGATGTGGTGCTGTAGCTTGTTTCACCTTTGTCCTGGCCTTCTTGAGGATTTAGCCCAATCTGACTGCCCAATAATATTGTGTGATTATTTTCTTTTGTCTCCCTCCAAACCCTATGGTTTCAACTAAAACTGATATGTGAATGCTCTTTAAGTCTTCTGTACATTTTCTCTGTTGAGCTAAATCCATGAATTACATTTGACTGGATGTCAACTGTTTGAACATTTTGCTAGCCTCTCAAACTCATTATGACTCAAAATCTGCCATTTTCCTCTCAGAAGCCAGCTTTAATTTTTATTCACTTATTGTTTTAAGTTAATGCAGCCAGCATCATCCCAATCATTCCAGATTTTAGTTCTCCTCTCCCATTTCACACCCAATGGGTTGACATGTTGCAGAAGAACATGTTAAAAACCTACCTGTTTCTTGCACTTGGGTGCTTATTTTCCATCACCATTGCTGTTGGATGATATAAGCTTTTATTTCTTCTCTCCTAGATACTAAGGGGACTGGTATGCAGAGATCACTAAATTTATTCTCCTTTTTTCTACTTTTTCTCCCCCTTCCAATCTGTGCAGTCAACTACTGACATGACAATCATCAGACACCTTAACAGGCATCTGTTATACTATATAAAGGCACCATGTTGTTGAGCAGTAGGCTTTTCCGTTCTCTTATTATTGCTTCACAGAACTTCTCTTGGCTCTATCATTTTAGGTCGAAAGTACTTCATCCTGGTTCATTGCCACTTGTGGTAGACTGCATGATTGTGACCACTCCAAATTCATACGTGGAAATCCTAACCCCCACAGTTATGGCATGAGAGGGAGATCCTTTGGAGAGGACTAAAAGGGGCCATAGATTGATCTCTCATACCTTATGATGTAGAGAACACTGCAAAAAGATGGCCATCTATGAACCAAGAAGTTCCTCACTAGACAGCAAAGCTGTTAATACTTTGATCTTGGAATTCCCAGTCTCCAGAACTGTAAGAATCAAATACCATTTGTTTATAATCCATCTTGTCTGGTGTTTTGCTATAGCAACACAAATGTACTAAGACATAACTCTAGAGTTCTGATTTCATATGCCCTTTTGCTCTATGGTTGACTCTTTCCTTTGGCCTTGAATACTTTAGTGGATCCCTTAAATACTGAGCCCAACTTTTTTTAGAGGATGTCCATTCATCTATACTCCTTTATCTGTCACTACAAATTAGCTCTACCCATTCTCACCCTTTCTACCATTTTCTTCTTTTCCTGTCTCTTCCTCCATTTTCATTATGAATCTGCCCCTACTTACCTCCTTTCTCCCCTCTCCTTTCTCTCTACCACCTCACCTTCCTATGTTGTCTTATTCTTCTGCCTTGCCGTGGGCACTGATCTAGACAACACTACTCCTCTCTTGATCAAAACCTTCAGTAGCTTCCAGTAAAAGCAAATTCTTCTTGCTCATCTAGATGACATTTCACCATACCAGCTACATCTGTATTTTCAGGCTTAATAGTCATTATTCTTCTACAAAGAGTCTTGTTCTATTTAAAATAAGGCTTTCTCTCTTGATGCTTGGTGACAAAGCCCGTTTACTAAGATTTAGTTGATACTAGCTGCTAAACTGAGAATATTATTTCCTCTAATCTATAGAAATTATCCTTAAGCAAATATACTTTTTCCTATACTTTCCTATGCTTTTTCCAAATCTTTCCTTTTACCTCCATTGGAAAAGCTTTTCCTGTAGCCTTTAAATTAGAAAAGTATTTTTTGAACTGGAGACTGGATAAAGAAGTTGTGTTTTTTTTTTTGTTTTTTTTTTTATAAAATGGAGTACTACTCAGCCATAAAGAATGAGAAACTAGAGACATTTATAGCTAAGTGGATGCACATTGAGGCCATACTCTTAAGTGAAATCAATAGGACACACATGTGTAAATACCAAATAGTTTCTCTGGTCTGAAAAACTAAAAGTATATATAAGGATCAAAATGTATAATTGATATTGTGAAATAGGAAGAAAAGGTTAAAGGAGTAGGGGAAGTGGGAGGGGTAGGGGAAAGGACAGAAGGGAAAAGAAAACATATGAGAAAACAAAATTCTTTGTAAATAGGGAAGGATGGAGGGGTTGAAGGGAGGGCAGGAGATTGGGGAAAAAATAAGACCCAAGATATATCATATAAAGGTACAAGATCCCAATGATGAATGTAACTGTATTGTATACCTAAAATGTACCAATAAACTTAATGAAAAAAAAAGAAAAGTGTTTTTTGGAGGGATCAAATTATATTGTACTTAAAATTATTTGTATATATTTTTTGCTGTTCTGCCAGATTATACATTTAGGAAAGGTGGAAATTAGGGCACATCAGCTTTCAGATACACAATCACAGCATGTTAACTTTGCCACTGGAAGAGCTGATGAAAGTCTACTGAATGAAGGATGACTTGATGAGAGTCACCACAGCCTTAAACATTGATCCTTCCTTTTTCTCCATTCGTAACAGCACTTTACTATATGATTTTCTTCTTTTTTAACCCTGTACATGTAGATGGGTCAATGTAGTCAGGAAAACCCAGTACTTTGTTCTCTTCTTCCACCTTAAAGGCTTCGTCATGGACTAATGCCCCCAGGATTCCATAGGTTCCTTGTTGTCTGAATTCAGTGACAAGCATGCAGGAAGTAGCCCTCTCATCTGGTGCTGGCTATGTAGGAATTTCCTGACATAATAGTCTGAACTGAAAATGTCACCAAGGCAAGTTTGTACTGGCTCCCAGCCCATTGCAAACAGCAGGAAGACACAACAGTGGTCTGGTCAATGCTTTGCCAGTTAAACTGTCATTAGAAGGCAAACACCTGCTACTCAGAGAGCCTTTATATTTCACTTTCTGCAGGGGTCTACTCTAGACTTGTCAACTGATTGCTTTGAGGCTAAGTCAGAAAAAACACATTCTCTCTCCATGTACATGGAAAAAATACATTTCCTTTCCAAGTAAGGAAAAAAGTTTGCTTGGTATGATTAGGGCCATCCACAAAACAGGCCTATGGAGGGCAGAGAAGCACATGCTATACTTTAGAAAAGGGAAAAAAAACTGTCATAGGAATGAATAGAATAGAGACAGATGATATTATTGTGTGGCTAGAATACAACAATCAGTGGGACTCTCTGTTCCACAGCAGCCTTCCCTGTTATCCCAAAATTATTTGTTAAGATTAAAAGACTGCATAGTAGCATAAGTGAGTATGTGGAGAAAGAACAGCTCTTATACACTGTTGGTGGGACTGTAAATTATTACAGCTTCCATGGAAACAACATGGAGATTCCTTTAAAACTAAACATAGAACTCCAACACTATCCAACAATCCCACTACAGGGTGCATATTTCTGAGAAGATGAAACCAGCATTTGAGACACCTGTATCCTCATGTTTATTGTTGAACTATTTACAATCGCCAGGATGTGTAATCAATCCAGATGACCATCAACAGATGAGTAGATAAGGAAAGTGTGGTACATATACACATTAGAATACTCTTCAGCCACAAGAAACATGAAATCCTGTCATTTGCAGCAAGGTCGATGGACCTGAAGGGCATTTTTAAAGTGAAAAAAGCCAGACAGAAAGACAAACACTGCATAATCTCACTCAAGTGTGGGAGCCAAGAACATTGATTTCAGAGTTTGCGAATGGAATGATGGTTACCAGAGACTAGAGAGAGATTAGGGGAGAAAGATACAAGGAAAGGTTAGATAGTGGGTACAATGTTACAATTAGGAAGAATAAATTCTAGTATTTTATGGCACAACAAGGAGAACAAAACTAACAATAGTGGATTGTATATCTTAAAGGAGAGGATTTTGAATATACTCACAATAAAAATAATAAAAATTGAAGGCAATGGATATAATTACCTTGATTGATCACTACCCACATATACATGAATGAAAACTTCCCATTGTACCTCACAAATTTGTACAAATATGTGTCAATCAAAAAATTGGAAAATAAAAAAAAGACCTGAAAGTAGAAGAGGGACTGTTAGGAACAGGGGAGAAGGCTGGGGGAAGGAGGCGAGAGGGGAAGGTAAGAGAGTAGAAGGGAGAGTGAATATGACCAAATAATGACCAAAGCTCCATGTATGCATGTATGGAAATGTCTCCGTGAAACCCATTCATTTGTAAAATTAATGTGTGTTGATACATATAATAAAAATTTAAAAGATAGCAGCATAAAGTGTTAGGTATGTAATCTTCTTAATGTTTTTTGGGAGTTAGGGAACACAAGATTTTAAATCCCAACTTTCTATCTTACTGTTTCACTTTAGCTAAAATATTCAACTTCTCTGAAATGATGTCTTCATCATTGTCCTGTGGGGGTTAGACCAAGTGATTGCAGAGTTTGCCTGTCTAGCCCTAGTAGTTTAGTGGCTATGACTAGCTCATGCATGTAACTTAGCGTTATTGCATCACCATGACCAGTTAATTCCTCCCACTTCCTGTTTTTATGTCATCTAAAGCACTAGTTGGTAGGAGTTTATAAGGCAGAGCATTTTCTCAAGATTTACAGTGAAATCTCCCTGGTGGGCGCTCACAGAAGGGGGCAGTGAATAGTTTGAATTATGGGATACTTTTTCAAAAATGCCATTTTTTATTACTCTCAAATGGGCACAGTAAATATGCTAAGCTAAAAAAATGTTACCAGGATGTTTTGCCAAATATAGATCTTTGTGTGAATGTATCAGAATGATATGTAATTAACTTTTATTGTTTATACATCATTGTGAGCTTTTAAAGTGCTTAAAAATACTTTGTTTTCTTAAATTGTTTCATGAGTACTTCTGTCACCAGACTCTTAATTACATGATGACCTATATGATGATTAATTTTAAATGTCAATTTGCCTGGGATAGACATTGCTCAGAAGGCTGGTAAAACATTATTTCTGGGTGTGTCTGTATGAGGATGTTTCTGGAAGAGATTAGTATCTGAATCAGAAGATGGAATAAAGATTGACCCTCGCAGATATGTGCTGCCATCATCCAATCTATTGAGGGCCTCAATAGAACAGAAAGGTGGAGGAAGGGTGAATGCATTCTCAGAGCTGGGACATTGACCTTCTTATGCCCTGAGATATAAGTAGTCTTGGCTTTTCAGCTTTTGGACAGACTGAGTCACACCACCTACTTTCTTTGTTCTCCATGTTGTAGATGGCAAATTATGGGGCTTGGTTTCCATACCATGTAAGATAATTCTTATAATAATTTTTCAGTTATCTAAAATCTATGTCCTGTTTATTAATTTACCTTTTTCTGGAGAACTCTTGACTATTACATCGTATGTAAAATTTGACAATGCAAGATAAAACTTAGCTTACATTTTCTTACTATTTTAACTTTGAGATAAGTAATACTTAGACTGTTTTGAATGGTGATGAATTGATACCATGAGGTCTCCCTGGTTGCACTGTTCTTCTGTGTAATCATAAATCACTAAGCCCTGGAATCCCCAAATCTCTGTAGGCTTTGTCTTCACACTTTAGCCATTGATTCAGTTTTGCTTCCTTAACTGATTGTAACTTAGGCTAAAAAAAAAGTGATTCTTTGGAGCTGAATCTCTTTCACTCAATGAGTTATGGCCTATCCCACCTTCTCTTCCCGCCTTACCCTCCAAGTCCCACCTATCCTAGTGTCCAGTGGGACCTTAGGGCCCTTCCTGTTTCACCCTCCCCAGGACCTCCCCATTTCAAAGCTTCTAAGTACCATTTAGGAAATGCCAATCCATGTAAGATAAAGTTTTGTATTTTAAGAAATAGCTGATGGATTCCATCAAAGTCTTTGAATTAATTCCTCATTAAGTAATGACTTTTATTGAGGATCCATCATGAATAGACTATAGGGGGTTGAACAAAGATGAGTAAGATATAGCCCCCTCTCTTGAGGCTCTTAACTTGCAATCTAGTAGAGGAAGGTGATTCCTTCATATGTGTGGTTTCTGTTTTCTAGGGGACTAGTTTTTTCTTTGGCCTCAAACTTTGACACCCACAGCACCATGAAGAAGCTATCACCTTCTTCTTGATTTCTTGATAGCAGCCATTCTTTCTGGGGTGAGGTGGAATCTCAGTATAAAAGCAGCAAATAAACACATGAAAAATGTTCAATATCACTGGTCATTCGAGAGATGTAGACTCTTGACTTTCTTCAAACAAAAATTAAACTGAGTAGTTGGAGGTGGTTAGAGTTAGGAGAGGATTCTGGCTTATGGTAGCACCAACTGACCTTGTAAAGGAAGAAAAGCCTATTAATTAAAGCATCTTGACACTCTTCCATCTAGATGGAACTGTGGTGACATCTTCATGTGACTTCTTTGCTTCCAATATTGTTAGAAGTATCACAAAATTTGCTTTACATGCTAACTGAGAAGCAAAGCCAGACATGCTGTCTGGTATGTGACTGAGGATACCTCAAGGTGGAGGTGATTTACAATAGTTCTTCCCTTAGTCTGCAGCAACCCAAATCCCCACCAGTAGAGTTTGTAGGTAGTGCTGTCCAGAGACATTTACCCTGTGGAAAGATTAAGACCTTATGGCCTAGAAGGTTTATATCTTGGTTTCATATCTGCATACTGAGTTTCAGTGTCACCTAAGAAAAAGAAATGATCTCAGAAAAAAGAATGGAAATCTGAAGTTTTATGAAAAAAAAAAAGTGCTTGAGAGAAAAAGTAGAAGAAAACAAACTAGTGCCGTTTTAAGATCTCAGTGGCTTTAGAAAATTGTGTCAGAGGCTTCAGTCACTAGAGGTTGGAGGAAGAATGGGTTTTGCCTTCTGTCTTTGTTATCCTTTCCTGATCAAGAGCAATGCCTGACATTAGTCAACACCAAACATTAAACTACGTTGGTGGGGCTTATGGTCTTGGTATATACTGAACCAGACACCATGAGATTCTTCACTGGGAGAAGAACATATTTTCGTGAGGAAGAGAGCTTTGGATTGGACATCAGGATTCTTAGGTCCTTGACTTCACTCTGGCAGCAATTACTGGGTAGCTTTAGGCAATCTTTCTGGAGATCCAGTTTCTTTAATTAAACATATCAGGAGTGGTAGCAGTGGGGGTGGTATATGTGGGTAGCTCTTGTCCTTAATTGGGCCTTGTGCTTGCATTTTATAAATGCAGAGAAGGGTATAGTATCTGAAAACTGGATCATATTCATCATTATCTTAGAAATAAAATTCAATTTCATAGCAAGACACACTCCTGAACTTATGTTATTTGGACAGAATCTCATGCATACAAAAGTTAAGGTCTGAGCTGCTACCCTGTGCCCTTCCCAAGCCTTCTTTACCTGCTGAGTCATCTTCCAAAATCTGGATATGTGTGTACTGGGGTATTCCCAGCCTTGCCCCAAGCTAGGCAGCAGGCATTTAGTAAGGGCAGAAGCTTGGATTTTAATATAACAACTGGAGCCAATTTGCAGAAGCAATATGATTTTCTAAATCATTGGAATTAGCTAGTCAAGCCTGAGAGTTACAATTACTCGGAGGCTCACAAGTCCCAATAAAATCTAGCAAACTGCAACTGGGGCAGAAGGAAAAAGAAAACTACACACCATCTGCAAAAGCAAGCAAATAAACAAATCCTAAACCTAAGGCACCGACACCCATTTTTATTATGATATCCTTAAGGTCACCATGTCAAGAAATGGAAGGAAATTAAAAGAAAGCTTCTCAGAAGACAGTGCTTACACGGATTCCTTTACTTAAAACTTGTTAGTTTTCACAGTACAGTTGCCCTGGGCTGTGAATTAAAGAGACAGATGAAAAAATATCATGCCTTTAACTGTACTGGAGGCTCCTTGCATACTCCTGTGCCTTTTGATGAGAAACATTAAACATTTTTAATTTAGCACATCAATTTGAAAATCTAATTTTTTTTAATGCTTTGTAGCAGCAGACGTGTTCACGGTGCTGTCACGACCATAGAAGAATTATGAGAAACTTGAACCGCAAAAAGTAAATTAGAAAAATCTCATTTCAGTTACTCTAAAAAGAGGGGAAATTAGATTTTGATTAAAATCACTCACACATACAATTTTAGGTAAACTAATTTAGCAAGACTGACTATATAATTTTTTTCCTGGCAGTATGTCCTTTTAATCCTGGCTGTGAGTATTTGTATACATAACCTTTCTCACAACTGATGGCTGGGAAAAAAAGCAAGTCTAATAATGTGGCCTCTTGACCACTGTGTGTGAGGTCTGGTGGGGAGAGATTAAAGTAGTGTATTTGTCAATATAATAGGCAGAAGCTGGGGATGAATGAAAACTCTGCACAAGCTGCTTCTAGCTGGTGGTCAGCTTTGCCTTTCCAACCAATTTTTTTTAAGTTTTCAACTCCAATGTTTTAACATTAAGGAGTGATATGTTAGCTAATGTGGGGAATTAATTGCATCATTAGTGCTGCATCAAGTGCATACCATGGCCAGAGGCCCCAGTCTTGGTTAGATAAATGCTGCCACCTCCGAGGTGAGACAGGAGCACAGTGTCATTAATCAAGGCCAGACCTGTGTCTTCCACAAAGTTGTCACCCGGTGAAGTGAAAAGATGCACACTGGTGTGATTTGTAAACTGTAAGGTGCTGCTCAAGACTACTATTGTCAGGGTTTCTCTGGTGTCTGAGTTCAAATTACTCAAATCCCAGTGCAGGAATCTCGATTTTAGCTATTAAGTATCCAGTGCCAAACTCGTTTTGGAAATGGCATTATTAATGATTAAACACTTTTAAATTAAGGCAGACAATGAATTATTAACTCTCCATAGAAACAAGAATGGCTGATTTAGAGATGGTGTCCAAATTCCCAAAAAAGTACAAGCCACGAAGAAACAGGCTTCTTTGAACCTTGGCAAAGAGGCATGGTGAAATGTGCATGATACTGGGGGTGTGAAGGCCTTTGAAAAAGGTAACACACAACGCAGAGGCATGGTACTGTTTAAAAAGAAATAAGCTACTAAAATGACAGTTGGGTAGAATGTGTAAGTGGCTGAAAGCCAAGGAGGATGGAGAGAGTCCCTTCTCAACGAATCACTCTCCCCATCTCAGTATTCCACACACAGGAACATGGTACAGGGACGAGATTTTATCAGGAAATGGAAGAAAAGGGAAGGGAAAAGAATTAGAAAACAAAGAATCAATTAGGCTATAGAAGTAGAAAATTAAGAGATTAGAAAGGAGAGGAGAAAGGTCCAGGAGAGAAGACAAGGAAAAAAGAGAGGGAGAATCAGAAAAAGAGAGTGGAGAGGAGAAAAGTAGTGGGGACAGTTGCTTTTTCTTAACCAGCCTATTCCATTTGACTGTGTTTGGAATGGCTAAGCTTCAGATATCACTTTCAATTGTGAATGCCAGAAATCTTCCTCAAACTTTCTTAAAAACAACCATCAGAGAAAAGCACTGGGTCATTTTATTCCTAGGCATCCCCTCCTGCCATCTCTCCCAGCTTCTTGGAGTCCAGGGCCCTCCACTGTAATCATCTTAAAAAAAAACAATAGCACTCATCACTTGTCTCTTTGTTCCCAAACTCTGTTGGAATCCAACTATTTATCTTCTATTAGTCTTCACCAGAGCAGCTAATGTTTCTTGATAAGAATCATACAACAGAGCATTGATATCACTGTAAACCAATGGCTGCTAAAGTTCAAGTTAACGGTAACACTTTCTGGGGCTCTATCCCCCACTCCATGGAAGGACTAGAAGTGTACCTCTAGAATACTTCCCTGACTAATGCTGCCTACTTGGCTTTTAATACACAGACTTCATAGGATGTTAAATACTTCTTACAAAGACATATTGCAAGTTGATGTTTGTAATGGTAATACTTATATTTACATGCCCTCAATTTAATACAAAACTTTAAACAAAGAGATGTTCAGGAAAAGACTCCAATTGAATTCTCAATACACTTGGCATACTAAGTATCACATGTAGATGTTTTAAAAAGCATGCCAACTGTGAACAAAAGGATGTGCGTCTGGCCTGTTGAGCTAATCCATGTTACTGCATACGAAGCAATTGTTTGTTGACCACTATATTAAATTTAGAAATAAGGGTGTGTTAAGCATTTTATATCTGGGATAGCTTTCCATTGCTGTGATAAAATAGCTGAGACAATCAACTTATAAGAAGGAAAGGTTTATCCAGAGTCATGGTTTGAGAAGTTTTAGTCCTGGTTATTTGGCCCTGTTACTTTGAGCCTGTGGCCACGTAGCACCTTATGGCAGGAGCACATAGCACAGGAAGCTGGTTCATCTCACAGCAGCTGGGAAGAAAAAAGAGAGAGGAGTGGCCTGAATTCCAATGCCTCATCATGTGCCCTCAGTGACTTGACGTTCTTCCATGAGGCCCCAACTCCTAACCCTTTCACTACCTCCCAACAGTGCTGACAGCTAAGCATTTAGCACATAACCTTCGGGAGACACTGAAGATCTAAACTATGTGATAATTCAGTGTGTGAGTGTGTGTGTGTGTAGGTGTGTGTGTACATATAGTGCTACTGTAGGGTACATATTATGAAATAATGTGACTTCATAAATACATATATTTCATGTTTTATAGTTAAATTTTAGGAAAATTTTTGGGATTCTGAATTGATTTGTAACATATTATGCTTTCTCTCATTTAAAGTAATGATAAAAAGACCCTGATTTACATTTTTATGCAAAATGTCTGGTTTTCAGACATTTAGCCTCTTCATGTGCTAGGTCATGGAAGGCCCTTAGATTTTTCAAATCAATGGGTGCTCTTCTGGTCTTGTCTTTATTTTAGCAGCATTCAAAACAGGTGGCTGTGCCCTCCCTGAAGAAACACATGTACCCCACATTGTGGTTTTACTGCTGTGATACATCTCCCTCAGTCTTGTTTGCTACACTTCTCCACGTTGCTTCTGAATGTTGGACTTTCTCAGAGCTCAGATTCCTTCCTTCCTTCCTTCATTACTTTGTTCCTTTGTTCCTTCCCTTCCTCCCTTCCTCCCTTCCTCCCTTCTTTCCTTCTTTCCTTCCTTCCTTTCTTCCCTTCTTTCCTTCTTTCCTCTCTCTCTCTCCCCCCTTCCTTCTTTCCTTCATTTCTTTGTTTCTCTTTTATCTTTCAGTTTCTTTTCCCAAGTTGTACAGATTATAAATCCCATGGTTTTAAAATTTTTCATACACATACGTATACTTCCTAACTTATATCTGTTTTGCAGACCTTGCCCTTGAGTTATACACATACGTTCTATACACATACGTTCATTTCTACTTGGTTTCCATTTAGATAGTGGCCGTACATATTGTTTGTAACTAACCATTTTAATATATGGCACCACCACCATCCTCTTAGATACCAGGCCAGAAACCTGGGAGTCATTCTTTTTTTTTTTTTTTTTTCACTTAAATTCTTTTATTGGTACATTTTAGGTATACAACACATTTACATTTCTCATAGGGAACTTATACCTTTACATGATGCAACTTGGTTCTAATTTTTTCCCCATTCCTAGCCCTCCCTTCATCCCCTCCACACTTCCCTATTTACAAAGACATTATTTCCATTTTTTCCATTCCTCATCATTTTCCCTTTCCCTTCTTTCCTTTCCCCTGCCCCTTCCACTACCCCAACTCTTTGGATCTTTTCATCCTATTTTCCATTATCGATTATTCATTCTAATCATTGGTACATTTTAGGTATACAATATAATGACATT
>NW_004624780.1:10028269-10041407 GCF_000247695.1 Heterocephalus glaber | reverse complement strand
TGTAGTTGTACATCTTTGACCTAAAAGTAAAATTTTATTGAAATACAAGGTAGAGGTCAATAATATGTTTAAGAGAATTGGAAGTATGGAAATAACAATAAAAATTAAATTAGAATTCCTAAAAGATAAAAGGAAGGGGAAAATTGTATAGACTATTGTGGGCTTTGCAATCACATTTTAGATACAACACAAAAGGATGTTTTTATGGAAGAAATAATTGATAAACTGAGTTCATTAAAATTAAAAGTTGCTGCTCTGTGAAAGACATTGTCAAGAATCAAAAGGTAAGCCACATACTTCGAATAGTAAAGGAATGCTATCCAAACTATGCAAGTAACTCTTGGAACTCAACAATAAGAAAATGAACAAACCAATTCAAAAACCAGCAAAAAATCTGAGCAGATACCTTCCAAAGGTACAAAGATAGCAAACAGCATATGAAAATGTTATACATCATCTACCATTAGGAAAATGTCAATGTCAATGAAAACAATGAGCTAACACCATACACCCGCTGAACAGAGAAAATTCCAAACAACACCAAGTGCTGTTGAGGATGAGGAGTAATAAGAGCTATCATTTACTGATGATGGAAATGCAAATGGTGAAGACACCTTGGAAGAAAGTTTCTTGTAAAACTGACTATATTCTTACCATAGAACCCAGAAATTGAACTCCTTGATATCTACCCAAATAAGTTGAAAATTTATGTTCACATTAAAACCTACACAGATATTTATAGAAGCTTTATTCATAATTATTGTTATGGCTTGTGTCTAGATGTCCCCCCAAAGCCTCATGCATTCACAAGGGGGGGTTTTCAGAGATGGCGGGATCTAGAATATGTAGTGCTTGGATCAAGGGTGTGTGATTACTAAATCAGTCCACTGATTGGTTTGGCATAGTTCTGGCTAGGATTAAGAGTGTGAGTGTTACACCCACCCTAGGGTAGATAGCCTGCATGAAATATAAAGGACAGAAAGAAGGCTCATGTGCTGTCACCTGCCTGCTTGCTGTAGACTATCTTTGCTCTGCAATGCCCTTCTGCCATGCCACTCTGCCTTGAAGCCAGCTGACTATGGACTGAAGCCTCTACAAAGTGTGAGTCAAATCAACCTTTCTCCCTTTAATTTTGAGTCTCTCAGCAATAGGAAACATAACAAAAACAGAATTTGGTACCGAGAGTGGGATTGTTTCTGTGACTATACTGACCATGTGGTTTAGGAGCCTTTGGAGCTGGCTTATGGGAAGGGGAAGAGCTAAGAAAGGTTTGGAGATGCTGGCTAAAAAAGTACAGCCTAAGGCTGTACTTGATGAGAGATTCTGGTCAGAGCTCAGAAGACCATAATGAAAATAGAGGTTTCTTCTGGGAAGAAGGATTACATTGGCTGTTTAATTCCAGATGATGTGTGAATCAAGAGAAAAGAGCCCAGGAGAATGATTCAAAACACCGAGTTTGGTCAGAAAAGAAGCTGTCATAAAGTTGTGGCCTGCAAAGTTGGAACAGAGGAGAAATTGGTCACTGAAAAGACTAGCAAGAAAAAGCCAAGTATTTCAGAAAATGAAGACAATAGAAAAGATGGCCTGAGGACAACACAAGAACTAGCAGGACTCCAGCCTTTGCAGCCTCAGAGTTAAAAAGGAGAAAGACTTTGTTTTGAGCAGAGAGCCCCAGAGCACCATATTCCAGAATGCTGGTGGCCTCAAGAATTTGTTCCTCAGGATTGTGATGACAGTGCTCAGTGATACAGGCATTTGACCCCTATAGTGAAAAGAGAGGGAAGTCTGGCTACTGCTCCAACTGGTGGCAGACCCTGGCATCATCCACTTTGCTAGTTTTAGGTGCAGGCAGAATACAAGAATTGTGGGGTAAAGAAACCTTTCACCCAGAGTCAGAAGAAGGCCTAGGTGGCCAGGCAGTGTGCCCTTGAGGCACAGTGTGTAAAGCTGTGAGTGTGAACCCAAAGGTGCAGTGGAGAACCCAGATGTTTGGAGAAGCCAGGAACATGGATCATTTGAGGAAAACTGCAAGAAGGGAGCAGAGCCAGCCCAAAAAGAGAAGCCATGGGAGCTATAATCACTGGAAGTGCTGTAGGGGTAGAGCCACCCAAGCCATTTGGAGTTCACATCTTGCCACAGATTGCCTCAGATGCTGGACATGGAACTACAGAGATTAATGTTTGTCCCGCTGGATTTTGGACTGACTTACTTTTATCTCATTCCTTTGTATCACTCTATTTGTACCTTTTGGAATGAAAATGTCTATCTTATGTCATTGAATGTTGGAAGTATTTAACTTTCTTTTCATTTGTACAGGGGCTTGCTGCTAAGAGTTTTCCTTAAATATCAGTGGAGATTTTGGACTTGAACTTTTCAGCAATACTGAAATGTTAAGATTTTGACAACTCTTAGAGATGGACTAATGCCTTTTGCATAAAGGGATGTGCATGATTCTTTTGGGGGGATAGAATGTTATGGCTTGCATTTAGATGTCCTCCTAAAGCTTCATACGTTCATAAGTAGGGTTTTACAGAGGTGGCTGGATCTAGAATGTGTGGTGCTGGGATCAAGGGTGTATGATTACTAAATTGATCCACTCATTGGTTTGGCATAGTACTATCTACTATTAAGGGTGGGAATACTACACCTGCCCTAGGGCAGGTAGCCCGCATAAACTATAAGGGACAGAAAGAGAGATAAAGTGCTCTCACCTGTCTGCTACCATGGACTATTTCTGCTCTGGATTGGCCCTCTACCATGCCATCTTGCTGAAAAGCCAGCTGACTGTAGACTGATGCCTTTACAAACTGTGAGCCAAATAAACCTTTCTGCTTTAACTTTGGGTGTTGGGTATTTTGTCTTAGCAACAAAAAAAGTAGCTAAGACAATTATCAACAGTTGAAAGCAACCAAGATGTCCTTAAGTAAATGACTATATAAACTTTGATCCATGAAAACATTATTATTTTTTGCTAAAAACAAATGATCAAGCCATGAAAGGATATGGAGGAAACTTAAATGCATGTCACTAAGTGAAAGAAGGCAATCTGAAAGGTCTATATACTGCATAATTTGAACTACTTTGTAATCTGTAAAAGGCAAAACCATAGTGACAGCATGAATGACTAGTGTTTGCCAGAAGGGAGGAAATAGGATGAATAGGCAGAGCACAGAGGAGTTATAGGCAGTTAAAATGTTCTCTCCATAAAATACTACAATGGTCAATATATGTCATTAAGCATTCAAACCCATAAAATGTACACCCCCAAGAGTGAACATTAATATAAACTGTGGACTTCATTGATAACTTCTTTTTTTTGAAATTTTTTTTCATTAAGTTTAGTGGTACATTTTAGGTACACAATACAGTTACATTCATCATTGGGAACTTGTACCTTTTCATGATATATCTTGGTTTTTATTTTTTCCCCATTCCCCTGCCCTCCCTTCAACCCCTCCACCCTCCCTATTTACAAAGACTTTGTTTCTATTTCTCATATTTTTTCCTTTCCCTTACTCCTACCACTTCCCCTACCCCTTTAGATCTTTTCTTCCTATTTCATATTATCAACTATACATTTTTATCATTGATAACTTCTTAATGTATGCTTATCACTTCTAACAAATGTACCACTCTCATGTTAGGTGTTGATGGTGGGGGAGGTTGCATGTGGTTGGAGGGTGAGAGAAATAAGGAAATCTTTGTATTTTCCATTTAATTTTATTGTAAGGCTAAAATTGCCTTAAAATGGTCTATTTCTAAAAATCTAAAATACATGAATAAATATCAATGAATTTGAGATGATTAGATATAGTTGAAATTGCATATCTTTAGAATCGTAAGGGAAGCATGGATTTCATATAAGATACCTCTTTAAATCTCAGCTCTTATTTATAAACTCTATAACTGAGAAAATTATTAAATTTTCTACATATCAATAATCTCATCTGTAAAATCTGTGCTCTGTATGTGCCAGTATTGATTTCATTGTGTTATTAGTAAGGTTCAGCCACCTAATGTATGATTCATATGATGCCTAGTACATTGTAAGTTCTTAATGAATGTTGACCAGTAGTGGTTGTAGTAGTAATAAAAACCTTTGTTGTGTTAATTGTTGGCAATGTTCTGGTTATGAAAAGATGTACTGCTTTGTGGTACAATATGCCATTTATTAATAATATGTTATGGTTATAAAGTATTTATAACATGTTTTAAAAATCACAATTTTCTTTTTTCATATTTATAATAATTCTATGATTAATGTAGAGAATTAGGGAGATGTTATTATTGTCTATTTTTGCAGAGATGAGAAAATTAAGTTTTCTTAGGAAAGTGTCTTACGATCATGTAACTAGTACAGTATATCTTTATTTCATTTTTATTTTTTGGCTTAAATTCTTTTATTGGTACATTTTAGGTATACAATATGTTTACATTTAT
The DNA here is from genome assembly GCF_000247695.1 of Heterocephalus glaber. The sequence continues at coordinate 10,036,967 of NW_004624780.1, read as the reverse complement.
CATTGGGTGCTTGTACCTGTACGTAATGTATCTTGGTTCTTATTTTTCCCCATTATCTGTGCGCCCTTCACCCCCTCCACCTTTCCCTATTTACATAGACCTTATTTCCATTTTTCTCTTTTCTTGTAATTTTTCCTTTCCCCTTTTCCTCCCACCTCCCCTACCACTTTGGACCTTTTCTTCCTATTTCAAATTATCAATTATTCATTTTAAACATTTTAATCCATATTTACACTTTCAGTTTCTCACACAAGAGAAACTATTCAGTATTTACACGTGTGTCCTATTTATTTCACTTAAGAGTATGGCCTCAATATGTATTCATTTAGCTATAAAGTCTCTAGTTTCTCATTCTTTATGGCTGAGTAGTACTCCATTTTATAGAAAAACCACATCTTCTTTATCTAGTTTCCAGCTGATGGGCAATTGGGTTGTTTCCAAGCTTTAGCTAATACTAACTGTGCCACTATAAACATGGGTGCACATATATCACTGTGGTATGATTCTTTTAATTCTTTTTTTTTTGGTACTGGAGATCGAACTCAGGACCTTGCACTTGTGAGGCAGGTGCCAGAACCACTGAGCTAAATCCCAGGCCCCTGATTCTTTTAATTCTTTTGGGAAGATACCCAGTGGGGGAATAGCTGAGTCAAATGGGACCTCTAGTCCTAGTTCTTTGAGGTATCTCCATACTGATTTCCACAGTGGTTGTACCAGTCTGGACTCCCATCAACAATGGAGATGGGTTCCTTTCTCCCCACACCTCCACCAGCATTTGTTATTGGTTGATTTCTTGATAGCACCCATTCTTTCTGGGGTGAGGTGGAATCTCAGTGTTGTTTTCATCTGCATTACTCCAATGACCAGTGATGTTGAACATTTTTTCATATGCTTATTTGCAGCTTTTACTTCTTTGTCCAAGAAATGTCTGTTCATTTCAGATGTCCATTTTTGAATTGGGTCTTTAAATTTGGGGGTCTATTTTTTTTCAGTTCTTTATATGTTCTAGATAGTAGTCCTTTGTCTGAGGTACAGCTACTAAATTTTTTTCCCCACGTTATAGGTTGTCTCTTAGCTCTGTTGGTGGTTTCTCTTGCAGTAGCACAGTATATTTTTATTCTAGAGAGAAAAACAATAATGGAAATAATGTTCTAAATTAAAAAGACCCTTCAAATAAAAATATATAAGAATTTAAAAAAATTTAAAAAACATTGAAACATAGAGGGTAGAAATCAGGAAAATACTGAAGATAACCACAATAATCAATAATCTTCCTGGAAGGAGAACCATGTTTGAAGGAGTGAGTAGGCAGATATTGCTGACATGATGTGAAGGACAAGAAGACGGTGTTTGAAAAGATCACAGAAAACACGATAGAGAGAGAGAGAGAGAGAGAGAGAGAGAGAGAGAGAGAGAGAGAAGATTTGAAAGAGGAAGATAGGTATGTAAAATAAATGGACTTCAATATGTCAATAATCATTTTTACTGAGAGAAAAATACCCAAATTTAATAAAACTTTCTTAACTCCTTTATCTGGAAAAACTTACTCTTTCAGTAAAATAAACACAACACAGAGTAATAGATATTGAGATGTATTCAGTGGAAGTCAAGGGGAAGAAAAACCCTCTAGAAATCCAGGTAGAAAATTAGAAGGAAGATGAGAGGCTGTATTCACCTTATTCATAAATCTTTTAGATTATCAGAATGGAACAAAAAATCAACACTAAGGAAACAGACTACAAGAAAAAGATAGCAAACAAAAGATGAATCAAGACAGAAACAGTAACATAAAATGAAACATTATGACTCATCAAGTTTCTTATAAAATGAGTTTAATTGAAATAAATCTACTTAATAAAAGGTCTCTGATTATATAAAATGGACAAATTTAAGGTGAAGTAACTCCAAAAATTTAAATTCAAATCAATAGCCAAAGACATATGCAGGAGATGAGTACATGCATGTAAGAAAATGACAGGAACAATAAAAAAACTGACGAGGATAAAGATTGTGACTATTAATATGACAAAGTGAATTCAAGTAAAAAATCATTATATGAAACAAGAAGCAGTTTATTAGTAAAAGTTCTGCATAACATTGAAATAAAACATTAATCTTGTGTACTAGCTAACAGCATCAAAATATTTAAGGTCCATATTACAGTAAATAAATTAGAAATTGACAAATATTTTAATAGGAATCTCTAACCCACTACTTTTATTACATGACCAGCAACATAAATTTTTAAAAAAAGACATCAGGTCTTTATAATCTTAATAACAAGGATGATCAAATACTCTCTTCTTCAAGCACATCTATTCAATTCTTTGAAGTATTTTTTAAAAAACGATCATTTACCTTTATTTTGTGGAAAAAATCAGCAGTTTATAAAAGCTCCTTGTGTATAATTTTGCCAAGTTTCCCTGAAACCATGGAATTTCATAGAGTTTGAAAACCTCTGAATTAAGGAATGAGAGCTATATTATAAACAAACAGCACGAAAGGGTGTCTTTTCAATATCAAACTACTTTCTCCATTGTTATTTCAGAGAAAACATTGTTGTGATTACAGGTGTTTGGGCAGCTGTTAGTTACAGCCAGTTCTGCCATTTTCTAGCAAAAGAGCTAAGGAAAATTTAGACTCATAAGTCATTTTTCAAAGATGATTTGAGTAATAACAATTGAGATTGCAAAGCCCTGTAGACACTAAGTGTGACTGATCTTCCTCCTATGACATGTTCATGAGTACAGGAATCATTTTAACAGACAATGACCTGCTTTCCTTCATTAGTAATCAACTGAGAGTTGAACCCATATTTCCTGAATCTTAATCCTTTTTCTCTTCTTGAAACCACATTGCTTTTTCCCCACACAGGGATTGTGGACCTTGGGCAGTTTTTCTTTACCTTTACAAAAGGTGTTATACATAATTGATTTTCTGACCATCACTTCAATTTTCCAAAATATTTTATACTGAGTTTTATGAGTGCTCATTTTGGAACTGTGTTTGGTTTGTTTTGTGGTCATGGAACTGAGATGTAGTTTATCTCATTCACTCCAGATTATTGTTACAAAGGGGAGCTGCACTTACAGTGTTTTCCCAAAGATGCTTGTTCTCAGCTTCTTGCCATTCCAAACACATGTATCCTAGCTCTGTGCTGGTATCCCCATGTAGTAATTTAGTAGTTATGATTCCCTGGCCCCATAGGAATTGCTGTACATATAAACATCTTGTAACTTATCATGAGTATGGTTACATATATTATTGGGACTTTTTCTGCCCATCTTCTGTTGGCATGATCTGATAACTTTTACCATCAATCAGGTATTTAATATATCCTGAGTTTTTCCTTTTCCAGACACATTCACTTGTAAAAAGAAACTAAATATTCTTACTTAAAAACTACTTGATAAGGTCTTATGATTTATAAATAGAATATTGCTTTGTTTACTACCTTTCTAGATGTCTTTCTGGATGAGAATTTTAGGTCTTGCTGAAGGGATAAACTTTTTCCAGGCCCTTGGCAAAGAAGCTAGTTCTATTAAAGAGAAGTGGTGGGTAGTAGGTGTTTCCAGAAGAAAAACAACCTTGACAAGGGAAGTGTCTTCATTTTTACCATTAAGACTGACTGTGAGTTATCACATTTGGAATTTCCTGCACAAGAATGGAAAAGTTAATTAATATTTATAATGCTAAAAGTCTAGCTGTCTTAAAACAAGATGAGAAAACTTCCCAGAGAGGTGCATTTGTTAGCACAACATGTTATCCATCATCGTTCCCTATGGTGGCCCTTTTAAAATTTATAAAATAAAAAATGTAAAGCCTGACTAATTAAGCTTTATATTTTAGGAGAAATCTACATTGAGTTAATAATTCAATTTGGACCCCTAGATGAAAGTTTTAAAAGTTCAGGAAAGTTATTGATTAGTATCCAAGCTACTTAATAGAATTGGCAGAACATTTCTATAGGATACATTTTAATCTTCAGTTATTCTGCAGCATTTATTGAGCAGAGTTCACTATGATTTACTGCACAAAAACTATGGGGAGAGAGAAGGTGGCTGACTAGGTGTTAGGGTTGGAGTGACAGGGTGATGCTTCTGAACCCATGTTTAAAAGCAGTTACCTCAAGGCAGGGGCAAAAGATAGTTTGATATGGGAAGAGAAAAGAAAAGAGAATCCAGTTAGACTGAAATTCAGTATTTGGAGGTTGTGTAAGAGGAAACCAGACCAATCCTGGGTATCCCCCACCCCCTGCAGCGTATGTAAGTGCCATCTTAGGACAGGTTTGAGGGAGTGAGTAAGCTGAACCTTCAGTGATGGCCTGATGAATTTAAGTCTTACAGCCACACTACTTTCCCCTCTGGCTGTAGTGAAGTGAGAGATTTCCAACTTGAGGTTCAGAGGAGCTGAAACAGAATGGGGAAGAATTAATCGCAACATGTACATGCATCTGCCTCAGGGTTTCAGTGCCAATGGGTGGTGGGACACTAGGGAGAGAGAAGGTTCTCCAACACAGACAGTGATGATGATGATGATGATGATGATGATATAATAAGAAGAGGAGGAGGAGGGAGAAGAAGAGGGAAAAGTCACCTATTCCTCTCAAGTACAACAGGAATGCTATAAGTTGACATTCAGAGTCCTACTCATGACTGCTCAAGGGCTTCTATGGGAAAAGGGGCAGGAACTTACTGCTGATAGTTGCAGAAGAAAGAAAAAAACCATGCCAGTTCATGACAATTATACAGAGCCAAGTCAGAATGCCCCAGCTGAGTCAGAAGAGAGCAAGCATCCTCCTATTGTTTCTGTGGGTGGGGCTGAAACAGAGAGACACCTGTGGACAGAGAGTGAATGGAACCTAGGTTAGGATCCCTAACCAAGGACAAAAATCACATGACTGTCTGAATACAGCGGGAAAAATCCTTTGACAAAAATCAACATACATTCATTATAAAGACCCTGAAGTAAAATAGGTATAGAAGAACCTGATCTCAATCTCATGAAAGCTATTTATGACAAACCTACTGCCAACATCATATTAAATAGGGAAAAGCAAAACACTTTCCCTGTAAAATTGGGAATAAGACAAAGATTCCACTATCAGCATTCCTGTTCAGTACACTGTTACTACTCAAAACATTAACCAGACAATTGAGGCAAAAGAAAAAATTAAAACAGATGCATACAGAAAAGGAAGAAGTCAAATTGTCATTATTTACAGAAGGCATGATCCTCTACATAGAAGACCCATAATATTCTACCAAAAGACTCCTAGAATTAATAACCACTTTCAGCAATGTATCAGGATACAAAATCAACACAAAATCAATAGCATTCCTGTACACCAATAATGAACTCACTGAGAAAGAAATGAGGAAAACAATATAGTTTACAATAGCTTCAAGAAAAATTAAATACTTAGGAACTAACCTAACCAAGGAAGCACAAGATCTCTGCAATTAAAACTACAGTAGCCTGAAAAGAGATTGAAGAGGACATAAGAAAATGGAAAGACGTGCCCTTTTTCTGGATAGGCAGAACAAATGTCAAAATCGCTATACTCCCAAGACTGATATAAAAATTTAATGCAACCCTAATTCAAATACCAACAGCCTTCCTCACAGAACTAGAGAAAACAATCCCCTAAAATTCATACAGAACCAGAAGACACCTAGCAAGCAATCCTGTAAAACAAGAACAAAGCACGTTGTATCATGATCCTCAATTTCAAGTTATATCACAAAGTTGCAGTGACAAAAAAAACAACATGGTACTGGAACAAAAACAGACATATAGACCAATAGAAAAGAGTAGAGGGTACAGAAACAACCCTCTTTAACAAATGGTGTTGGGAAAACTGGCTACACACATGCAGAAGATAAGATCTAGGCCCATATCTCTCACCATATATTAAAATAAAATAAAAATGTTTCAAAAATATAAATATTAGAACAAACAACCTGCTGGAAAATAAGGTAGGTAAAACTCTTGAAGTCATAGACTTTCTGAACAGAATCACAATACCACAAGAAATAACACCAAGAATTGACAAATGGAATTGTATCAAATTATAAAGATTCTTCACAGTAAAGGAAACAACCAACAGAGCAAAGAAACAACCTTGCAGCTGTACTTTGGACAGAGGATTAATATCTAGAATATATGAAGAACTTAGAAAAATTAGACTCCCCACAGAATAAAACAGCTAATCAAATATGGGTAACTAAGATGAATAGATACTTACCAGAAGAAGGAGCAAAAATGACCATAAATACAGAAAAAATGTTCAACATCTCTGGGCTTTAGAAAAATGAAAATTGGAACAACACAGATTCTGTCTTATTCCAGAAACAGTGGCTACTATCAAGAAGTCAAATATGAACAAATGCTGGTGAGGTTGCAGGGAAAAAGGAACCCTTCTATATTGTTGGTGGGAGTGTAAACTAGTTCAATCACTATGGAAATCAAAAATGAAGATTCCTCAACCCCCCCCATATAGAAATACCATTTTCCCCAGCTATTCCACTTTTAGGTATCTTCCTGAAAGAGTTAAAGGAATGTTACATGGATACACCCATGTTTATAAGCCCAACTCATAGTGAAATAATGAAAGTGACCTATAGGCCACTGTCCATCAACAGATAAATGGATTAAAAAAATGTAACTATACACAATTGAGTACTACTGTGCTACATAGAAGGATATATTTGAGTTTCTAGGAATATGGATGATCTTGAGAACATATTGTTAAGGGAAATAAATCAGATACTCAAGCTTAAATATCATATGATTTTCCTTACATGAGAAACCAAGAGTATAAATAAATCATAGTTCAAAATAAATGACAGACAATAGTAAATAAGGAGATAGATCTTTGGTAAACAGGAAGGAGACTAAGCAATGTTGGAAGTTGGAGGAGGAAGGAGGATGTAAAAAGAATTAAGATACGTCATGTACCTGTACTAATTACCCATAATGAATATGTTCAGTATGTATCATGAACATGTACTAATAAAAAAGGCTATGATGTATGTGGAAAAAGAGTGGGGATGATTTCTTGAGAGCCCAATTGTTAGCTCACTCAGGCCAGAATATGACACATGCATAAATGATTTTAATACAAGACAGAAATGTTAAGTATGGTAAGAGAGAAGTGAAGAACTTTGCCAACCTGGAGGCAGCAGAGGTTTCTCACACTGGGAAATTAAGGAAGAGACAATATTTGAGATGAGCTTGAGAAATAGCTGGGATTCTGAAGTGCAGAAACATGTAGCAACATACTTTAAAAAAAAGATAGTGTTGTGATAATTTCTATCAATTTCCAATTAGATTATTCTTAGTATCTTGCTAGAGAAGCAGGCCTATTTCCTATGAGACATCCAATTTCATCAATATCAACTCTGATCTCTGCATTTGGGGTCTGTATCCACCTCTTGCATTTCCTTGGCAGGATTTCCCCAAGGGTTGCTTGCGGGTGACTGTTCAGTGCTTCACTATTAGGTTCAAAAACTTAATTTCACTAGTGTGTTTAGAAAATGACATGACTCTTAGGGAGAGGTGGGTGCTTCCTAATCTAACTCATAAAAGACTAGTTTCTATTTTTTAAAACTTTTTATTGGTACATCTTAGGTATACAATACGTTTACATTTATCATTGGGTGGTTGTACCTGTACATGATGAATCTTGGTTCTTATTTTTTCCCCATTACCTGTGTACCCTTCACCCCCTCCACCCTTCCCTATTTACATAGATTTCATTTCCATTTTTTTTCTTTTTTCATAATTTTTCCTTTCCCTACTTTCCTTTCCCCTTTCCCTCCTACCACCCCCACACCTTTGGACCTTTTCCTATTTCAAATTATCAATATTTGTTTTAATCATTTTAATCCTTATTTACACTTTCACTTTCTCACACTAGAGAAACTATTCAGGATTTACACATGTGTGTCCTATTTATTTCACTTAAGAGTATGGCCTCAATATCCATCCACTTAGCTATAAATCTCTCTAGTTTCTCATTATTTATGGTTAAATAGTACTCCATTTTATTAAAAAAAACCCACATCTTTTTTATCCAGTTTCCAATTGATGGGCACTTGGGCTGTTTCCAAGCTTTAGCTATTACAAATTGTGCTGCTATAAACATGGGTGCACATATATCACTGTGGTATGATTCTTTTAATTTGGGGAAGACACCCAGCAGGGGACTAGCTGGGTCAAATAGGACCTGTAGCTCTAGTTCTTTGAGGTATCTCCATACTGATTTCCACAGTGGTTGTATCAGTCTTCACTCCCACCAACAATGGAGAAGGGTTCCTTTCTCCCCACACCCTTGCCAGCATTTGTTATTGGTTGATTTCTTGATAGTACCCATTCTTTCTGGGGTGAGGTGGAATCTCTGGGTTGTTTTTATCTGCATCACTCAAATGACCAGTGATATTGAACATTTTTTCATATTGTTATTTGCTGCTTTTACTTCTTTGTCTGAGAAATGTCTGTTCATTTCAGATGCCCATTGTTGAATTGGGTCCTTGAATTTGGGGGGTCTGACTTTTTTTCAATTCTTTATATATTCTAGATAGTAGACCTTTGTCTGAGGTACAGCTGCTAAAATTTTTTCCCATGTTGTAGGTTGTCTCTTAGCTCTGTTGGTAGTTTCTCTTGCAGTGCAGAAGCTTTTTAATAAGATGAGATC
>NW_004624780.1:10004321-10014978 GCF_000247695.1 Heterocephalus glaber | reverse complement strand
TGTTATCTGAGAAATTATTTCTGATTTCATTTTTTCCAGATCCTCTTTTGTTGCTAGTTCAGGGAGTCCAGATTGTTGAGTATCAGAGTGTTCCATCCTGTTTCCCTTTGGGGTTGCTGTAGGTGATCTGGAAGTCTAGTTCTGAGGCTTGTTTATATGTCTTCTCATTTCTCCAGGGGAGGGAGCATGCTGCTGGCCCCTGTGCAGGTCACCTCCTCTATGCTGGGAGCTGTGGCGTGCTGACCCAGAAGCCTCCTGTGCACTGGGAGCTTTGGCACATTGACCTGGAAGCCCCCTCTGCACTGGGAGCTGTGGCACACCTACACTGAAGTGTTGTCTGCTCTCAGAGCTGTGGCACACCTACCTGGAAGCCTTCTCTGCTCTGGGAGCTGTGGCATACCTACCCAGAAATCTCCTCTTGGCTGGGAGCTGTGGCACGCTGACCCAGAAGCCTTCTCTGCACTGGGAGCTGTGGCAAGCCTACCTGGAACCCTCCTCTGCACTGGGAGGCAATGGAGTTTTTAATCTCCTGGAAATCTGTTTTCATCTGTTTTATGGATTCCATTTGTTTCCAATAATTGAGATTCCATCATATTCCTCAGCTCTTCTAGCTTTTTATATGTGTCCTATCTAAATTTATTAATCATGTCTTGCACTATGGGCACAATCTCTTCTGTTATCTAAGAAATTATTTCTGATTTCATGTTTTCCAGATCCTCTTTTTGTTGCCAGTTCAGGGAGCCCAGGTGTTTGAGTATCAGATTGATCCATCTTGTTTCCCTTTGGGGTTGCTTTAAGTGATCTGGAAGTCTGGTTTTGAGACTTGTTTACATGTCCTCTCATTTCAATTGGAGGTGGGTGGGTATGGTGTGCTGCTGATCCCCACAAAGCTTACCTCTTTGGTGCTGGGGGTGCCTCTCCTCCTCTGAGCTGGGGGCAGTGGTACACTGGCCTGGAAGGCTCCTCCTCTGCACTAGGGGCAGCTCCACTCCTCAGAGCTGGGGGTGCTGGTTCAGTGGCCTGGAGTTAAATAAAATTTCTAAGTTGTAGTTTCTTCAAAGGTAAAATAGTTTGGTAGCATATATTCATTTTGTAATACTTGTGTATTGTTGAGGCTTCTGTAATAGGGCAAAATACCTGATGCATGCGACTTAAGGGATGAGATTTACTTTGGCTCATAGTTTCAGAGGGTCCAGTCTTTGGTGAGCTAGATTCAAAATAGAAACTATATGGTTGAAGAGTATGGCACAGGAAAGCTGTTCAACTCCCAGTACCCAGGAAGCATAAAGTGGGCAAGAGAAGCAGAGGATTCAGTAGTTCCTAAGTCCAAGAAGGCAGAAGCCTCAACAAGATGGACTAATGATATAGTGCTAATCAAGGCCAAAGGTTTTAGAAGCTCTCTAGAGAGTGTTATAAAGTTGAAGAAGCTGGAATCTGATGTCCATAGGTGACAGGAAGAGCAAAGTCACACCTTATTAAGCAGAATGGAGCTATTCAAATGCAAGCCCACTTTCTCCTTCTTCCCTTCCATTCCATCTGGAATCCAAGCTTATTATATGATGTAACAAATAATTAGGGTCTCCTCTCCCAGTTTGCTAGCCTACATGCCAATCATTTATGGAAACAGTCCCTGGAAACACTCAGAAGTTTGTTTTAGTAATCCCCTAGACATGTATTAATCTAGTCAAGTTAATATCATTAACCATCACAACTTATAAAAAAACAATAGTTTTGTTTTTTTCCAAGTGACTGTGCTTTTACTCATTACCTCGTAGATAATACCCTTAGACAATATCCCAAGGTGAAACGTGTGTGGCTGAGGCCTTAAGATTTGATCATTTTGATCTCATGTAGCTGCCTTTAAGGTCCCCTAGAAGGGGGTCTTAGCAGAGTGGAGCTGATTGGTTAGAACCAGTGAGGCCCCACACTGTCCACTCTCAGTTGCCACTGTGGTGAGGACACCCAGCAAACTCAGAGAGCAGCACTGTCTTCATATTTTCACTCTTTTCTTGTGCCCTTACAAAGGTCACTTCAGCTATGTTCTAACATTAAAAGGACATTATCACTTGCCATGGTTTTTGGCTTCTCACCAACCTGTTGATGCAACTTGTTACTCCTTTGCTTTACCTTGGGGCCTTAACACCATGGCCAGGGCCACTGGTGGCTCAGCTGTGTTTTTGTCCTGACAGCCCTGACCCAGAAAAAGAACCCACATGGGTACAGATTCTGTTGTTCCTCTGACTTGAGGTTCTTCTTCTTGCAGGGGGTTGTTCATTGCTCATGTCTCTTAATTCCAGGATCCCCCATCTATCTGAACCCTCTGTAACAATGTAACTGCCACTGCTGGTGACCTGAGTGGAAATGGGAAGAAAGCAATTCCTTCTCTAGTGACCTGAGCAAGGCCATCTCTCTTAGCCACATGTGGAGAATTGTTCTCATTATGACTATTTTAACGTAATAAATCTTTGTGCCTCACTAGTGATATAGAGTAAAGCCTCATTAATTAAGGCCCCACTGATTCAGAATTTAAGATAATTTGTTCACAGGCCAGCCTGAAATTTACATTTGTCGTGTCTATGAAAAAAAAGGTTCATTAAGTAAATCAATAAAGTTAGGGAGATTGCAGGAAGTCTGTTTAATCTAATTAAAAAAACAAACTATTTTCAAGCATTTCTTAATACCATTGACATATAAACAATGTGCTCATTACAAATGACTTTTATGTGTTCATTAAGGAATACTGAAGAACACCCATGTTTGACAACTTTTTTTTTGAATGATCGCTTCAAGTAAAGGTATTTAACTGAAGATAATAAAAGTGCTTTTAAAAATAGTCTGTAATTTTGGCTTTTCCTATAACTGATCAAATCAATAAGACATTGGTCAAGGGAGGCACAGACCAGGGAGTTGGCTTTGTGTTTTCCTCTTGGCTCCACCTGTGAACTTAGATAAGGCATTTCCTTGCCTTGAGCCCAGATTTCTTCTTTTCAAAGGGGCTCTGAGAGGATTGAATGAAATAACGCATGTAAGATGCATCTCACTGTCCTAGACATAGAATAATAACCAACAAAAGGCAGCTATTTTGTCTTATTTGACCCAAAAGCAGACTCTGAGAAAATTGTTATTTTTCTCATTTTTTACATAAGAAAATAAGGGCTCAGAAATATGGAATAACTTCTTCAGGTAGAAAGCGGAAGAGCTTAGGTGTAAGCTTAGGCTGGCCTGACGCTTTCTGCCCTCCTGCCTTGGCTGTGTTCTGTCTGGTGACTGCCAGTGGGGCAACCTCTGCCCTGTTCATTCCATGGGGACAGTGATGCTATTTTTTGGCTTAACTTGGCTTCATGTGTTAGAAATCTGCTGTGGTTTATAACTATCTCCTTCCATTTTAGTGCAGCAGAAAGGATGGCATCCCTTTTCTGTTGTAGTTATTTTTAACTTTTGAAGAAAGATTAACTTGGCAATGAAAGGAAGGACAAAACGAAGGAAGCTGACACAGGCTTCTGAGGGATGGAGCAAATTGCTAATATCTCTGAGAAAGGAAGAGAAAACCAGCCTTGCTATCATGAAGGCACCAGGCTGATGTCAGCCACATGCAAGTCACCAGAGGAGACCATCAGCTGCTGCTTTTAATGCTATAACCAGAACTTCCTAAGTGATGGAAATCTACTGTTGACAGAGGAAGGAAATATGGATTTAACCTATAACTATGTTTAGAGCATAGAGAATGAATTAGCCTAATTGGAATATTAGTCTCAGTTACAGAGAATAATCACTACAGGCTGCTTCTGTTTTCATTAGAAATTTAATTAAGTTTATCAATGTTTGGCTTTTCCAACCTTCATTTTCTAGACACTTTCTCAGGACAGCTCTATTGTATAAGGGAAGCTTTATTTTGTTTTATTTCATTTTTCAGGAAAGGGTAGGATTAGGCTGCCACCCAGTAGAACTGCTGTGATGGAAAGAAAGAAGGGTTTGGGGAGGTAGGAAGGCAATTGTCCATGGTTCTGCCCCTTCTAGGCAAGTTTCATAGCTTCTGACTCCCAAGCTGGCTCCCAGACATTGCTAGTGAGGTGTAAATGGATGGCTATCAATGGTGGCATGGGGGTTTAGTGGGGTGCACACAGTTTACATCAGGGGACTAGGCATTTTCTATATCTACTTGGGAGACTGCCAAAGCATTTCTTTAGATGCCTCTAGGAAAGGTACAGAGGTGGCCTCAATGATTCTACAGTTAGGCATTGACAGGCTAATTTCTAGGAAAATACACAATTTCATCTAATCACAAAGTGCCAGTGGCCACCATTTATAGAAGCAACTGTGCAAACACAAATGTTTATGAGGAAGAAGCCTTTTCCATTCAATAGAGTGTAGCCTTCCCTCTCCTTCTCTGTTTCTTCTTTATCTTTATCCTTCTCCTCTTTCTATTTCTCCCTCTCCATCTTATCTTCTTCCTCCTCCTACTTTTTTGCAATGAGCTTAAGGTTTATAATGAATAAATTCCCTTTTACTAGTTTTTCCTTTTTACAACTCTGGCCTCAGCCTGTTCCAGTATTTTATTTAAAAAATTGTCCAAATTTGTAGATGATTAGCTTTTCCATATTTTCCTCTATTTTTCCATATATTATATATATATATATATAATATGAATGTGTAAATATATGTGTATTAATGACTTTGCCGAACTATTTAAAAATACATTGGAAATATTGTACTGTACTCACAAACACCTTAGCAGATGAGAGGCTTGTTTTGACATCAGTTTCACTATCAGTGATCTCAACAGGAAGACTACTTTGAATGGAGTCCTTCTAGAACACAGGGAGAAAGGAGTAATGTGGGCAATTAATTGCTGATGATGATTTGAATCAAATTGGCCTAATAACTTCCTCCTTCATAACACTAAGAAAAAAGAAAAGGCTTTTCTATCAATCAAAAAACAGAACTCAAGGTTTCTTCAACATTTTAATTTCTTTTTCTGAAGAAATTCATTTTTCAGGATAACTGGTCTAATTTTATCCTTTTTCTCTTGTTCCATCCCCAGCTGTAAAAATATCTGTATTCTACATTAAGATTTTAAGCATCACTCTCCACTATATTTGAAAGGCAATGTGACATTGGTTAAGCCATTTAATTTCTCTGGTCTTTAGATTCCCCACTGAAAAAAATTGGACAGGGAGGGTTAAGGATCTTCTAGGACCTTTTAAAAAAAATCAGTGTCAGTTGAAATTTACATTCAATAAAATGAACCAGTTTTAAGTAGTGAGTTCAATGAGTTTTACAAATGTATATATTCATGTATCTACCCCCAAATCAATACCAAACATTCTCATTACCTCCAAAATGTTCCCTAGGGCCACTTTGCAGTTAATCACGTGATGTTAGTCTTAACCCTAGGCAACCCGATTCACTTTCTATCACTATAAATCAGTTTAGTACATTTTGGAACTTCATATTACATATACTTTTTTGGTTTAGCTTTTGCTCAGCATAGTATTTTTTGATTTGGTGTTGGATATTTTTGTGATTTTTATCTATGTGCATTTTTCTTTTGCTTCCTTTAAATAATGTAAGTTTATTCTTACATTATTACTTTTATATTGACTTGATGCTGCTTGTACTCTGGACATTTTTTCATCACATGGACAAGATATCCAACACCTATAACTTGGGAGGATAGGTTTATTTTAGTTTACAATTTTAGTCCATCATTGCCAGGTTCCAAGACAGAACCAGAAGCTTTCCTAATGCTTTCTTTAAATTCTAACACTTCTGGCTTAATTATGCATTGTTAGCCATCACATCCTGCAAAACTCTGTTTTGTGTTCATCTGCACAAAAATGGAAACAAACACAAAGTTCCAAAATAAAAAGAAGCTTCCGAAGGAAGAAACAACTGGTAGCTCTTTTAGAACTGCTCAGCATCATTTCCCCTAGGATTTTTTTTGTTGTTGCCAAATTGACTATATATTTTTCCTGTAGTGACCTATTAACATTTATGTTTTTTTCAGTGTCCATATCTTCTTTGTATCTGTATTTTCACATCTAAATTTTATTCCTGTCTGTGCATTTACCTGTGTGTTTCTGTTGTAACTCATATTTTAACCCATCTCTTTTTCCATCTATATTAATACAGATAAAGAAAGACAATAAACTCTATTATTTAAAAGTACAAACTCATGTGCTCAGGATTCAAATCTTACTCCACCAAATATTGTGTATCTTTGAACAAATTATCTAATCTTTGAATGCCTGAGTTTTTCCATTTATAAAATGAGGATGATATCAGTGACTACCTTATAAATTTGTAGTGAAAAATAAATGAGTTAATATATGTCTGGAAAATAGTAAATGCTATATAAATTTTACATGTTATTATCTATATCTGATTACAGAGAAGGATATTACTGAACCCCTGGGAGTAAACTATCAGCCATTTTATTTTATTTTTTTGCCTCTAGTACTTGGCTTGCTTTCATAAACATTTGGAAGTAAATTTGCTGTTTCCTGGGGTGAATAGAAATAAATGTGACTTGGAGAAAAAAATGAAATCTCCTATTCATATGAAGTTGTATCTTCTCAGGAGCTGTGTCCTTTCTAGAAAGAGTCCTGTTCCACTGGATCATAGAACATCTGGTAGCTATTCTACAGAATAACTTGAAGACCTTCCATCTCCAGCTACACATAGTGGTTTTCATTGTATAACCAGTATCAGTTCCTCTTCCTGAATTCTCTTTTCTTGCTTCTCACACAGCCGCTGCAGTTTCAGTCTGCACTTTATGTGATCTTCCTCAAGGCCTCTCATTCTATTACAACTTGCTTATGTGGAGCAATTTATCTCTTCCAGCTTCTATTTCCTCATTTGCATTTTCTACCCTACCACATTCCTTATGGAAAAAGGCTCCTTTAATAGAGGGAACCACCCTTCTTAAAGATCAGCGTGGAATTATTAATAAATAAAAAGGCATCTTTTACTACATTAGTATAACTATTTCAGAAAGGATGAAATTATTAAGGATAATAATTCCTCAAGGAATAGAAAACATAGGATCCTGCAGAGTAGGACTGGAATTTTAGCTTGCTTATCTGCTGAACTCACTTGTTTTTCCCCACATCACACAGTTCAGATAATTTCATTAAGCCTAGAGGAATCCAGTGGACTAAGGGTATCTAAGGTGGATGCTGAATTGTACTCTTAGCTTGTGTGTGTGTGTGTGTGTGTATGTGTGTATGTGTGTGTGTGTGTGTGTGTGTAGGCCTGGGTAGAGTAAAACCAGTCAGTTCATGGCCAGGACTTAAATGGAAGGAAGTGGAAGAGACCAGAGTCCCACAGCCCCTTCAAAGTCACATCCTCCATGACTTGAAATCACCCACTAGGCTTTGCCTCTTAAAGTCTGCGCCACTTTCCAGTGTTGCCAAGTGGGGATAAGCTTTCACTACATGAGCCCTTGGAGGGCATTTAGGACATGACCTACAGCAGTGTTTGCATGTGAGATGGTTACTTTTTCACCTCCTGTCACATGTAGAAGTCACATTTTTCTTCCTGTTATTGTATGAGGAGAAACCTAAAGTTATATTTCTCTCTGTCCTTGAGTCATCAAAAATGATCCTCAAGGCAATGGCAATTCTCCTTATTAATGTTGTTTATACCAAGGAAGGGGCTATTTTCTTTTACTTTCTTAATTCTGGCCCTGGCACCCCCAGTATACTTTTTTCTCAGTTGAACCTCATAAAATAAAATAAAGAGATGGGGAAAATGTCAGAATTTTTCAATCTGTTTACCTGCAGGCACATAGGATGCTGAATTTCTTTTCCATGTAACTCTTAAGGCTTCAAAGACAGCTATTTTCTTCTGTTTGATGTGGGCCAAGCACACTTGTGTTGGAACCATGCTATTTCTAATGTGCTGTGCTGTCTCTAACTGAGGGTTATGGAGTTTTGCTTTATGTAGTGACAATGTTGGGAAATAACTGGAAACTGGACTTGATCCAGACTGTAGAAAGGTGACTGCTGAGCCCTGACAGGTTCATTATTATTTTAAAATCCCATAAATGGCACTGTTTATTGCATGGGATTTGCAAATGTGGCAATTAAATAATAGGTAACATTCTCCTATTTAAAAAGCAGAGCCCATGACTGATGGTCCTATGTCCAAATTCAGCCATGCTGATGACCAGAGAGGGAATTAACATGGATGGCATCTAGTGTTTGTCAGGTATAGTGAGCTGATTTTGGCTGAAAAAGTTAAAGTGTGTGCCCATTTTATAGTAAATGCTTTACTGTAAACAGATATTAAAAGGTGACATTGTTGATAGATCTTCCTGGCTCTCTAACAGTAGAACATAGGCATCTTTGGGATTCATCTTGTTGATGTAGAGGTCTGAGTGTGGTACTTTATCTTATCATCACACCTTAAAAACCCAATACATATGCACAAGTATGCGGCATTGCTTAGCATTTGTCATGGGATCAAGGGGGCCTAGCAGTGGCTCCTACTCTACCCGGATGTATTATCTAAATTAATCCATTGAGGGGTATTGAATCACTTAATCACAATACAGACTTGCTGCCTTGGTAGGCACGCACTCCCTTCATTAGATTTAATATATTTCTCATTATACAAATCTGCCGCTGTGACAATAAGTCTTGTTCATAAATCAGTTTGCCCTTTTGCTTTGCAGATGTGGAGAACTTTCATCAAACAAGACGTAAATGGGGCCTGTTAGGAGGCCAGAGCAGTCACTGCTAGATATTAATATTTATTCATTAAGATGACTTTTAATAGCATATTTTAATGGGCATAGGTAAAACAATTATGATTCTAATTTCTTATTTGCCTTGTAAACAAGAAAAAAAATGTAGTAGTGAGGACTACTAAGACCTTCTAGGATAAGACCCTCTCTTCTTTCTACTATTCCTTCTGCATGCAAACCAATGCCTGCAGCTCAGTTGGTGCAGGAAGTCTCTGAGGTTACCATGGTGGAAGGTGGAATAGAGGCTGACTTCAACACTAGGGCAAAAAGAAAGATATACATTTAAAGATATACAAAGTTTTAGAAAAACATCTATCTTTTGTTGTTGCTTTCTATGGTAGCATAGTGTTCTATACACCAGAGATTTTAAATAGTATTTTTGAAGTCAAATTCTGATTTATTGTATACTAAATACATATCCTAGCACATTATTGACCCTCTTTTTTATGTTCTTAATCACATTCTCCAAAGAATTGTCTCTGTCATTGATCTTTTCAAAGAACAAGCTTTTCTTTTCCATTGATCATTTCATCTGTTTTCATTTTGCTATTATTTTATTTCCTTAATGTCTATTCTTGCCTTTATTAATCTCCATTCCTCTCATTTTTTGGATATTGTTCTTTTATTAGCTTTCATGAATTAAGAGTTTCATTTATTTTCTGTGTTTTCTCTGTATCTCAGATGCACAGTGATACATTAGTCATAGTCTTTGGCTCATGATGTACTATCAGTTCACATTTTTCTGATTACTTATTTAGCACAAAAAGCTCATAAAGCTACCATCCAAAAGCAAAGATAAGAGTTTATTTCTTCCTCTAAATATGACATTTTAATCCTATCTCCCTTCTTCCTCCACTTGAGGCAAACATTATCCTGAGTCCCAGATCTCGGCTTTTTGTTTTACTTAGGGTTGTTGCATCCCTCTGTATACTTAAAGTTATATAGCTTTACTTTAGCATTTTCATATTTCATGAGAGAGGCATTATATTGTATGTAATCTTTTGGGACCTTTTTTCACCACTTAATATAGTAATGTGTATTCTACAATTGTTCAAATGCAGAGTTTTATAATAGCAGTCACATTATGTGCATTACTACTATCATTTAAACTTTTCTTACTTTTGGTAACTTCTTCTTACTCTGTGGCCTACAGAGAGAGATGTATTAAAATTTCCTACTCAGGAGAGATAGGGCCTTCCAGGCCATCATACCACAGCTCCCAGCACAGAGGAAGGGGCTTCTGGACCACCATACCACCGCTCCCAGTGCTGAGGAAGGGGCTTCCAGGCCACTGTACCACTGCTACCAGCACAAAGGAGATGTGACACATGGGTGCCAACAGTGCACAACCTCCAGTGCCCCCCCCACCGTCAAAATGAGGAGACATATAAACAAGTCTCAAAACAAGACTTCCAGATCACCTACAGCAACCCCAAAGGAAAATGAGATGAAACACTGATACTCAACCATCTGGACCCCTGAACTGGCAACAAAATCAGATCTGGAAAAAAAGAAATCAGAAATAATTTCTTAGGTAACAACAAAGATTGTGCTCATAGTGGAAGACATAATTAATAAAACTAGAGAGGAGCTGAGGAGCATGATGGAATCCCAACATAGGAAACAAATGCAATCCATAAAACAGATGCAAATAGATTTCCAGGAGATTAAAAACTCCACTGAAAGTCTGCACAGCAGAATGAGCCAATGTGAGGACAGAATTTCACATATAGAAAATAAGATTGCAATTAGTGACCAGGAAAAGAAAAATTGCTTCAAAATTGTAAGGGACCATGAGAAATCAATCCAGAGCTGCTAGATGATGCAAAGAAGAATAACATAAGACTGATTGGAGTCAACAAAGAAACAGGAGAGAGTGCAGATGACATAAAAAAAACTGTTCACAGA
>NW_004624780.1:9976958-10003326 GCF_000247695.1 Heterocephalus glaber | reverse complement strand
ACTAGACTAAAAATAAGTAATGAAATACTAGAACTCAATCGAACTCTTGAACAAATGAACTTAACAGATGTTTATAGAGTGTTTCACCCCACAAAATCAGAATACACATTCTTTTCAGCTGCACACAGGTCATTCTCCAAGATGGACCACATACTTGCTGCTAGAAAATGGAAACATTAGCCACCACAATTAGACAAGAGAAAGGAATAAAAGGAATAAAGATAGGAAATGAAGAAGTCAAACTGTCATTATTTGCAGATGACATGGTACTCTATATAGAAGACCCCAAGAATGCCACCACAAGTCTTCTAGACTTAATAACCAAATTCAGTAGAGTAGCTGGATAAAAGGTCAACACACAAAAATCAATAGTATTCCTCTACAAGAACTACAGAGTTGCTGACAGAGATAGGGTAAATAATTCCTTTCACAATAGCATCCAAAAAACTAAAATACTTAGGGATCAACCTAACAAAAGAAATCAAAGACCTCTTCTCTGAAAACTATAGCACTCTGAAAATGGAGATTGAAGATGATATCAGAAAATGGAAAGACATCCCCTTCTCCTGGGTAGGAAGGATCAATATAGTGAAAATGGCCATACTTCCAAAACTGCTATATACTTTCAATGCAATCCCAGTTGAAATTCCAGCAGCATATTTCATGGACCTTGATAAAACAATCCAAAAATTCATTTGGAACGAGAAGAGAGCCAGAATGGCTAAAGCAATTTTAGGTAACAGAGACATTGCATGGGGTATCACAATCCCCAACATGAAACTATACTACAAAGCTACAGTGATAAAAACGGCATGGTACTGGCAAAGAAACAGACCTGAGGACCAGTGGACCAAATTAGAAGATGCAGAAACAACTCCAGATACACTCAGCCACTTCATCTTTGACAAAGGAGCCAAACTCTCTCACAGGACGAAAGATAGCCTCTTTAATAAATGGTGCTGGAAAAATTGGGTTTCAACTTGTCAAAGATTAACACTAGACCTATATCTCCCAACATGCACTAAACTAAAATAAAAATGGATTAAAGATCTAAATATTAAAATAGAAACACTGAACTGACTGGCACAGAGGTTAGGTGGAACTCTTGAAGATATTGGTGTAGGAAAAGATTCTATGAACAAAACCTCATTTGCCTGTGAAGTAGCACAAACAATCAATAAGTGGGATCTCTTCTTATTAAAAAGCTTTTGCATAGCAAGAGGAACCACCAGCAGTGTGAAGTGACAACCCACAATGTGGGAAAAATTCTTCACCTGCTATTCCTCAGACAAAGGCCTACTATCTCGAATCTATAAAGAACTAAAAAAGATCAGACCTCCCAAATTTAAAGACCCAATCCAAAAATGGGCATCTGAAATGAACAGACATTTCTCACACAAAGAAGTAAAAAAAGCAAATAAATACATGAAAAAATGTTCAACATCACTGATCATTTGAGAGATGCAAATGAAAACAACGCTGAGATTCCACTTCACTCCAGAAAGAATGGCTGCTATCATGAAATCAACCAATAACAAATGTTGGCGGGGCTGTGGGGAAAGAGGAACATTGCTTCACTGTTGGTGGGAGTGTAGACCCGTGTAACCACTGTGGAAATCAGTATGGAGGTACCGCAAAGAACTAGGACTGGAAGTCCCAATTGACTCAGATATTCCCCTGTTGTGTATCTTCCCTAAAGAATTGAAAGAATCATACCACAGCGATGTATGTTACCCATGTTCATAGCAGCACAATTTCTTGTTTTTGTTTTTTTTTGGTACCGGGGATCGAACTCATGTCCTTCCACTTGCAAGGCAGGTGGTGGAACCACTGAGCTAAATCCCTGGCCCTCAATACAATTTCTAATAGTTAAAACTTGGAAGTAACACAATGGCCCATCAACTGGAGACTGGAGTGTGGATAAAGAAAGTGTGTTTTTTTATATATAAAATGGAGTACTGAGCCATAAAAGACTGAGAAATTAGAGACGTTTTTAGCTAAATGGATGCACATTGAGGTGATGCTCTTACATGAAATAAATAGGACACACATATGTAAATACCAAATAGTTTCTCTGGTGTGAGAACTTGAAAGTGTAAATAAGGACTCAAAGGTATACTAGGTAATGTGAAATAGGAAGAAAAGGGGCAAAGGGGAAGGGGAAGTGGGAGGGGTAGGGGAAAGGATAGAAGGGAATGGGATTAATATGAGGAAATGGAAACAAAGTCTTCTTAAATAGGGAGGTATGGAGGGGTTGAAGGGAGGGCAGGGGAAGGGGAAAAATAAGTACCGAGAGAGATTATGTAAAGGTGGAAATCTCCAAAGATGAGTGTCATTATATTGTATACCTAAAATGTGCCAATAAAATAATATTTAAAAAAAAGAGTTCCTACTCAAATTGCTAATGTGTTTTATTCACTGAAATTTTTGATTTATATATTTTTAGGCCATTAATCATCAGAACATAAATTTAGCATTGTCATGATTTCCAAGGATATTTGTTTCCTTTGCCATTAAGAATTATTTTTCTAAAATTTCTGGCAATTTTTTTTGTGTCATAAAGTGTATTTGGTTCCAGAATCACATAGCAATATGAACCAGAAAAAGGACCCAAAACATGGTCAGAAAAAGGACCAAAAAGATAATTTGCAGATGAAGCAAGGCAAACAGCCATGAAACATATGAAAATATCTTAACCTCACCCATAAGAGTAATGCAAGTAGAAATTCCACTGAAGTCCTGTTCACATCGATCAGACCTTAAACATTTCAAACACTTGCAAAACAGTTTGTTGGGAAGACCAGGAAGAAATGGGAACTCATTCAGGATGGGTGGTAATCTGCAAACGTCTGGCTCCTGTGGTGAGGGATCTGTCAGTATCTAACACTACTGTTTATGTGATTATTCCTTGAACCAGAATCCATGAGTCTATCCTGAGGATACCCACTGTGAACACACAAGAAATATTTAAAATGTTATTCACTGCAATGTTATTTACTAGCCAAATATTGGAAACCATCCAAATGTCCTTCAGTAGAGGCCTGTTTGAATGAACTCTGGCATGTCTCCAAAGTGGAGTGTTACACGGCTGGTAAGATTTGAAGGAAGGGCTGGGGATTTAGGTCAGTAGTGCCGCCCCCTGCCTCACAAGTGGAAGGTCCTGAGTTTGATCCCCAGTACCAAAAAAAAAAAAAAGATTTGAATGAAGAAGATTTTAAAAACTGAAGTCTCATTATCTATAGGTATATTAAGAGAGAAAAGCAAATCCTAGAGTAGATACATATTATAGGAATAAATTGAGTATTTTTTTCCAAAACAGAAAATCAGAAATTGTTACCAATAGAGAGTGGAGGGGTAAGAGAGCACTGAGAAGTCAGGTTTGACTTTTGGAATGTGCACATTTGTCAGATTCAAAAGGTTTAGGTGAAATTGAATCTAAATAGAAAAAAAAGTCTTTATCAAATTGATGTAGGGAAAATAATAATTTCAAGTAACTGCTAACTGTGCTACTTTGTACACCTATAGTAGAATATAGTTTAAGGATTAAAAAAAGTCTACAAAGAAATCATACACTTCACATAGTAGTTTATTGTCAGCAGTGACAATGGTACCTTGAAATTTTTTTAAATATTGTAGGCTAAAATAAAGAATTATATAACCTTTTTAATATGGAATAAAATGCAAAATTTAATGAATTCCTATAATTTGGACCTGAGTTAGAAATACCAATGTGTACTTAATTAAACAAAATACATTTCCAAACTTTGCTTCTGAACCTACCAGAAACAGTGACACCTGAGTGGCACCGAGCATACCTAGTTTCTAGATCTTGGCTCTAAATGTCATTCTCCACAGGAACATTCAGGGGACCCTGGAGAAATGGCTGATTTTAGGTCTGGGCTGAGAAAGGACAAAGTAGTCCCTTGTAGACATCTTGTTGTGCCACAAAATAAGGAAGTGCTTAAAGACTAATGAGATTATGTCAAAGGGACAGAAAAGTCAGGGTGAAGGGCCTCTTATTTGGTACATCTGGGACAGTTTGAACATCAAACAAAATAATGACTATAATTGATTATAATGCGTGAAATGAACAAAATGTCATGAGTTCACGGTGTTGAGGTACAGAGGGTGTTGGAGACGACCAGACTGCATTGCAGAGGAATATTATTTGATAGATGTGGAGGGAATGATAGAATCAGAAAATCTCCTTTTTTGAATCAACAATGAAATAAGTGATTCATTGATTCAGGTAAGCATCAGCAATCAATTCTGAAGCCATTAAGTGAGGCTTTTGGAAGCAGGATATTCACAAATATCTCAAGTATCACTTATAGATTATGTAACGACTGACTGCAGTACTGCAAAGGGACAAACATATTTTTTATGAGAGAGAGATCCAATGGCAACTATTGCAACATAATGAACATAGTTAAGGCACTAATAGTGGGCTGAGCTGCAGGTTTGAGATTTGTGATGAGATATAATAAAAAACACACCACACTGTGAGCTAGACTTGGCGGAAATGTTTATTGTGAATCCATTCAAGTGTCTAGGAATAGTTTTCAATGAAAAGCTAAGTTCAATAACATTATGAGGAAATAATTAGAAGAGTATAAAGTATAGACTATGAGATATCCTCAAAGACAATTGGTTTGAATTTTTCAAAAAGTAATCCCCATGGAAAAGTAGAGTAGGGAGAGAGGGAAAAGAGGGAGAGAGACAGGGAGAGGGAGAGGGAGTGAGAGTTGGGGGAGGATTTAGGGACTATTTTATACCAACCAAGGCAATTTCTGAGCCTTACTGCATGTTTATTTTTTTTAAGTAGCTACAAAATCTATTTTAGGAACAATTTCAGGCATTTAAAAATAGATTTATTACTTATGTTATAGAATTGGAATTATTGTTTATTTTCTAAAGTGTAATAATTGCATTGAAATTAGTCTTATCCTTAGGAAATACATGGTAGAATATTTACAAATGAAGTATGATATTTTCAACTTTGTATGACTAGAGAAAAAAAAGAAGGAAAGAAAGGTGGAGTGGGAAAGAGAGGGAAGGAGCAGTGGAAGGGATAGAAAGAGAGGTGGAAGATGACCATGATGAGGGGAAAGGATGGAGGAGAGACAGGGATGAAGGCAAGGGGTTGGGGAGGGGTGGGAAGCCAACAGGCAAACCACTAGTAGGTCATGACTGTAGTTGCTGAACTCTATAGTAGTCGTATTACTCTCAACTTTTATATGCTTTGTGTTTATAATAAAATTGGGGTGATAAAAAGATATATCTGAGAGAAAATACATTCACTTAGCACTCATGTAAGCAGTGAATATACAATATATAATATATAATATAAGTATAGAATTATACAGAAGTCACTGAGCTAGAACCAGGTACATTAAGTGTGTCCCGAGAATCAGTAGCCTCAACAGCATCTTGGAATTCATTATAAATGCAGAAATTTAGGCTCTACACCACAGCTTCTGATTCAAGACCAAATATTCTTAAACAGAGCTTCCAGGCCATTCCTTTGCCCATTAAATTTTGAGAAATAGTGATGTAACAGACAAAATGACAACAGCATTCTCTGTGAAACACGTGTAATTGTCCAACTGTTTTTTTTTAATGTTGAAACTATGGCTATCTGAATTTGTATGGCTGTGTAAACTTAAATGGCGGGATATAAGACATCCCTGGATCTTTTTGTCTTCCCCTGAGGAAAATAAGATAATTGCTCCATAATTATATTTGTTTCAGGGCAAGTAGCCTATGAGTCGATAAACAATAAGGCTACAAGCAAAGATTCAGATTGGCTTTGGCTCCATCTATTTCCGTATTTCCTCTCATCAGATACAATTACAGGAAAATAGAGGGGCTTCTGCAAAGGGAGGAAACAAACATGTGCATGAATCTGTTCTGGATTTCTTCTGCCTGGTCACTGTTTGCAGTCTGCATTTGAATAGCTCTGCCTTGCCTGGCAGAGAGAGCTGACCAGCAGCAGGGAATTGTCAACCAGTGAAATCCTTCTTTAGAAAGTGTCAGTCAGTGATGGCTATGGAAACCCAGCATCTCCAGAAGACTTTCTCAAACTCTGGTTTTTGAAAATTTGTCATCTAGTCTGTCCTATCCACCTTACAAGAAATGTGTTTCTATCTCCCTTCATGATCCATTGTCCTAGGATGTCCAATCTGGGCCTTCCAAATCCATAAAACTCCTTGTGTATATAAAGATTGATATTAATCAAGGCAACCAGTATTGCTGTCATCATCTCTTTTCTATTATTTCTGACCTATGCATGACTCTAAACATAAGTTGGTGCATTTCTCCCCATTTCCCTGTTAAGCCCAAGTAAGACATGGGAGGGTTCTCGTCTCTCAAGTCATTTATCTCCAGAACTGTGATCCAGCTGCTGCTGTATTCTGTGTTTTCCACATCCATGTAAACCACCCAGACTTCCTGAGAGATGTGTACAATAGCTGCCTTGCACAGGTAATAAGGCTGACAAATTGCTCCCTGTTTCTGACACTTCTGAATGCAATTAAGAAGTGATAGCTTGTGTGAGCCCTGCTATTGCTCTGGGGTTTAGTGGTGAATAAATCCTAGATGCTTTGATTCACATCTCTTCTTTCTTTACAGCTTCCTCTCCTAATCTGGCCATGGTTTTCTTCAGGATCTTCATGTGACTTATGCTCATGGCAGTGAGTCCTTCCTTCACACTCACTGCAAAAGAAAACTGGCCAGGTGGGATTTGAGGCCTTTTCTCTGAACGTCTTTGGAGCCAGCTTTTTCGTGTCTTCTTGGCCTTCCTGCTTAGTATTACACACAGAACATATCAGATCTCTTCTCCCTGGGTAAAATAGGCAGAGTGGGTTATACCACTTCTGCCAGATTATTTGTTTTCCTTCCTTTGCAGTTATTATTGGCTCTTTGACCTTCTGAAATGCCCCCTGTCAATTGGAAACCCCTGTCATCTAGAGTAAATTTGAATGATTTTATGCACAAGATCATTGTATAGCAAAACAAGGTGGAAGTTATAGAATCAAGAACTGAGTTTCTCACTACCCTTACAAATTTAGGAAACTTGTTTTAATTTCTCAGAGCCCCAATTTTCTCATTTTTAAACTGGAAGCCCTCTTCTGTGTCTTCACATCACCTTATCCCCCATCCCCCCTCAATTTTTCTCTTCTTACGTGTACATCAGTCGTATTGGATTCGGGCCCCACCCACTCTCTTGTTTGACCTCCTCTTAAACTGGAGTTGATGTAGCTTCTTGGTCTACTTTCCACAGATATATTGAGGAGTCAGTGAACATGAAGTCAGGCCATTCTTTTGCTTTTTAAGATACAGTAATTATATATTCACATTCAGTGGTAAGAAATAATAGAGAGGCCTTCCGTATTTTCACTCATTTCCTCTCAATGGTAGTGCCCGCACAATTATTGTACGGTGTCATAACCAGGAAATCGACAATGACACAAATCCACTGACCTTATTTGGATTTTAGCAATTTTACACGACTCATTTGTGCATTTGCGTGTATCTAGTTCTGTTTTAATTTCCCAAGGATGCCATAACAAAGTACAATGAACTATGTGGCTTAAAATACTAGGAATTCATCCTCTCTTCTGGAGGTTCTGGAGGTTAGAAATCCAAAATCAAGGCATTGGTGGGGCTGCACTCCCTCTAAAGCCCATAGAGACAGTCTTCCTCACCCTTTTCAACCTCCAGCTCTTTCTTGGTATATTATTCTGGTTTCTGTTACTAATAACACAATACCACAGACTGAGAGAGTCACAAAGGAGATAAATTTATTTTTGTTCATGGTTTTGGTGCGAGGTCACCAAAATGGCCACATGTGATGATAGCTTTCCTGCCTGGGAGTCCTGTCTGGAGGTCGCACAGGGCATCACACGGTGAGAGAAAGGGAGCATGTGTGTGTATCTTTTGGTCTCCCCCACTGTTTTGTAAAGTCCAGAATTCAATCATGGGGCTCCACCAGGAGACTATCTAATCTCGAACACCTCTCCAAGGCCCTATTTCTGTGCATTATAAGGAGATTAAGTTTCCACCTTCTTATTACTTCATAAAGGGGGATAAACCACAACTTGGCTTATGGGGGGATATCTCTGATCTCTGCCTCTGTCACTACATGGCCCTTTTCTGTGCCTTCACATCACCTTATCTCCTCTCTATCTCTCTGTCTCTCTCTCCAAAATTTCCCCTTCTTATGTGTGTACCAGTCATATTGGATTCAGGCCCCACCCACTGTAGTTTGACCTCCTCTTAATTAATTACATATAGTGAACCCATTTCTAGACGATGTCACTTTTTGAAGTACTGGGCATTAGGACTGCAATATTATCCCTTTGAGAGGGCATAATTCACCTTATAAGATATTCTATGCAGTATTCTCACATGCAGTTTTGTGTGGCTACTCCCACACTCACGGTGAAGAAAAGTTCTGTCACAGCCATCGATACCTTTTCTCTCCCTTTGCCCCATCCCCATGATCCCTTGGAATGCCACGCATATGTTCTCCACCTCTACAGTGATATGTGTTACATAAATAGGATCATACAGATTGCTTCATAACCTGGTGCCCTGCATTCACACACACACACACATACATATATATGGCCATGTAGTGAGATGGACCAATGGATTTTCTACACCATCAGATGAGAGAATTTGTAGTTTGGTTTACTCAGTTCTTTTCTCCCAGGCTTTTTGTTGGCCTGTGTAGGATGTCTGTCGGCCCTTTCCTTTTTTTCATCTTTTTTTCTAAGAGAAGATTGGGAACTGTGAGGAATATTTGTTTTCTGGGAGCAGATTGAGACTTTTTTTGCTACTCTGATCCTCCACAGTAGACCTTTATTTGTCACAGCAGAATCTCAACTTTACTTCCTGGGTACAGAGGAGCTGTAAATCTTAAGTAATGATCAATCATAAAATTCTCAAGGATTTTTGATAGAAAGATGCATAATGTACCAACCATTCCTCACACCATGTTAGATTTAGGTGGGAATGTGAAGGCCATTTTGTCCCTGTCCTCAATATTCTGGAGACTGTATGGATGGATACAGGGAAGACACATTTCATTGCAGTGTACTCGGTTGCTCTCAAGCAGTGGAGTTAGGAGGCAGGCCTTTTCTTTACATGGGTCTTTTATGCCTAGTCTTGTCCTTTCACCTCATTTGCTTGTTACAACTACCTCCCAGTGTACTTCCCCCAAATCAGGACAGCTCATATAGACTAGCCTCACTTCTAGAAATTAAAATTGAATTGGAAGGCATACAATGTGCTAGTTGTAGATCAGACTTTCTAAGTGTAAGATCAAATTATATTTCTAAAGAGAAAGGACTCCAACAGTGTTTGAATGTCTCGAGATGAAGCCACAGGTCAATTGCTCACTGTGGTCCAGAATTGCCAAAGCATTTTCTTACCAGAGAGTAAGTGAGACCTCTCAAAGCTTCTTCATGGTCTGACACCACAGCTGTTTTTTTCCTGTACAAATGTTGTAGCAATTTAGCAATCTATCGACTTAACTTTTTCCATAAACATGCTGCCTGTTAGATGCATAATTCAAATTCACGCACAAACTGTGAGATGTTTGCTTAGCAAGAGCTACAATTTAAATGTAACCTCTGTAGAAAGCCATTCAGCAGTGCCTATGTGTAAAGTGTAATTTAGTAGCAGCAATCTTTCCCTCTACTATTCTAATATGTGAGCTTGTTTGCTAAATAATCATTGTAGCATTTTGCTCAAAGCGGTGGTTTTTATGTATTTTTTTCCCACCACTTGTAAATGTTGCCAAGGTAAATGAGAGTTCTTTGGAAACTGTTACTGTCATGTAGTTTTCATTTGAAAATGTCACAATAAGGCAGAGTTCTTTGATGCCAAGATGCATGGAACATTGGAACATGATAAACATGGCACCTAAATATGGTACAATAACAGCATAATGGCTTGATTTTCTCTTAAAATGTGAGGCTTTTTGTGGTTTTTATTCTAAAGGGTCCACTTGGGAGACAGAGCTGGGAGTACTATAGAATGTATAAAGAGCAGGCAAGGTGGGAATTTAGACGAAATTATTATTATTTGTGGCTTGGGCCAAATGGAAAGGAAGAGAAATTTGGGAGAAAACATGTACTCCAAATGAGTGAAATGGAGATTATAGTTCAAAATATGCTATTAACACCAAGTTACAAAAGTCTTTTCAGGAGCTGGGAGGAGGGACAGAGTAAAAGCAAAGTTTTAAAAGTGTAATTTGAAGAGTCAGGGGAGTACATGAAGAAAACAAAACAGAAAAAGAGGAAAATGCAGAGGCAGCCAGGTTGGGAAAGGATACCATTTTTCTCAGTGCATCTTTGATACCTTTTCCTTGTCTTGTCTACTACAATGTTAGTGAATATCAGGAGTAACTGTGTGTGTGTGTGTGTGTGTGTGTGTGTGTGTGTGTCTGAGTCCTAAAAAATGACTAGACAGTAATGTCTGTTAAATATGGGTGATGTGCACCAGATTTGAGCTGATGAAAGAATTTGAGCTTATGAAAGAAATTCTGCGTGGCAAACAGATGACATCATGGGATAGTAACATGTGAAATTCTAGGTGCATTACTTTCATAGATTTGAAGGTATAGTTGGTCTTCCAGAAAGATAAAGGGAACAGTTTGTTATAATCTGTTATAGTCTCATCTGTTGAACGTTTCGTGAGTGATTACTATATCCCAGGCACTATGCTGACACTATGCATTCAGCCATGACTTGACTTCTTGTTTGGGGGGACCTACTATTCTGCAGCTTTTGAATGGTAAGTTCCAGGGAAGTGGATGGTGGCTGATTTTCCCTTCTGAATCACATTGTCCCAAGTGTTTCTCAACTTATCAAGATACCAAGTTTCTCCCTATCATTTGTCATCATTTTATGAACTACAAAAAATTAATCTTTCCATAGTATAGCTGCACCTTGGTTCTGATTACTCAATTTAGACAAAGTTATTCATCATCGTACCCCTTGATTAGGCCCAAGAACAATCACCACTATATGAAGCTTTCAAACACAGAGAAATTTCAGAAGAATGGTCTGCTCTTCTAAAGCCAATTTTAAAGCAAGATTTCAGAAATACTTTAAGCAATGATAACAATCCTAGAAGAAATAGACTCATAATCATCTCTTTGAAGGGAAAATATTCATTTAGATACTGGTATTCCAATATGTTTCTTTCTTTTTACTGTTGGTCTCCTTATTTTAATTACATTTTTTTCTATATGGTTATATATTGAGAATACAATACTGGCCTGGGATTTAGCTCAGTGGTGATGCTGCCTGACTTGCAAGTGAAAGGTCCAGAGTTTGATCCCAGGTACCAAAAAACCCCAAAACAATGGTTGGTCAATAGCTAACCTTAATATGCTTTAGCTTAAGATTTTCTCTTATCTAATAATAATTAGTGAGAAAACTGAAACATAAGAAAAACCATGATCTTTACCTGTATTGTCTACTACAATGTTAGTGAATATCAGGAGTAATTTTTTGTGTGTGATTTGAGTCCTAAAAAATGGCTAGACCGTAGCATCTGTTCAATCTGAGTGGTATGTAATTTATCAGATCCAAAGGTCATGATCATAAAATCTTCAGTATAACACACTTTTTTCCCTCATCACAGATTATCATTCAAAATAATATTACACTGAATTATTTTTGTACTTACTTTCTTCTTTTAGAATTGAAGTTTCTAAGGCTGAGACTGTAGCCCTTAGTACAGTGTAAATCTTTCATAAGAAAGATTAAATGTGTTCTTAGGTACTCCATGCCTCCCTTTTGGTGCTCCAGTGACATGTCACATTTTGAACCAACAATAGGCTTTCCTTCCAATCACAGGAGCTGAATTGTGTTTAACATTACATAGTGATTAGAATTATTCCAAGGAAATACCATGGTGGGGGAGGATTATGTGACTTTGAGCGATGAGAGTAAAGACAATATCAACGTTAGTTTAATAATAAGCATAGAATATGGGGTCAGGCCAAAAAATAGACTCAGTGAACTGTATGAAGACTGTGACACTCTAACAGAAGCAGAGATTTTAGAAATGGATTTAATATAACACATTCAAGGGATGCATCCCGGGCTTCAGATTTGCCTATCAAGGGCTCAGATTGACTTCTGCATTAATCAGACCTTTTAGGTAAAATATCCAATACCTCTAACAGACTTTTTCTAACAGGCTGATCTCAGCAGACCACGTGAAAACACAGTCTTCTGTTTTTTTAGAAGCAAACTATAATAACCATAAGGTTCTATCACAAGACCATATACTCACAGTGCAGGAGGAGTTTCGCAGAGACCAGCTGTGATTCTGGATGAAGAGCCTCAGGTTGCAAGGCTTCATCATGAATTGTTCATGTCAGGCTGGCTACATCACAGTCCCGTGGCCAGCAGATGCCATCCTGTGCTATAGCGACCACTGGCTTAGCACCTAAGGCTCTCCTTGATCAGGGCCATAAAAGTCTTGAGCGTGTCTGAATCTTGCTGGTGACTTCAGCTGCTCACAGCTGTAGTAAATCTAGGATGGTTTTTCTCCAACCAGGTTACTTTTGCAAGTAAAAAAGGGTATTCTTATTCATTTTTCTGGTTCAGAAATTGGAAACTGAGATAGTCTCAGGCAAAGGAAGATGAAAGATCATCTACATATAGGACTGTCCCCAGTTTCTCTTTTAGCTATCTTAGTCCATTTTGTCTGTTATAGTAAAGTAACATATATTTCATGACTTATAAACACAGACACTTATTTCTCATGTTTTGGAATCTGGAAAGCCAAAGAGTCAAGTGCTGGCAGTTCAGATCTGGTGAGGGTATTCTTCCTGCTTCACAGACGACCTCCCTACACGGTGAAAGGGGCTGGGTGGGCATTTCTCTGGGGCTCTTTATAAAGGCAATAATCTCATTCATCCTGGCTCTGCTCTTATGACCTCATCAGCACCCCAAAAGCCCTACCATCTAAGAGCACTATGGGAGGGAGCCAGGTTTCAACACATAAATATGGGGGCGGGCACAGACATTCAGACCTTGGCAAGCTGCTTCATTTGGGAACCCAAAAGTTATTTTAGTGTTTTAGGCATACTTGTTTGATGGCACACATTTTGGAATTTCCAGGGTAGCCATCCTCATTTTCCTGCAATTCTACCTTCTTTCTCCCATGCAAGATGGGCCTGTCTTTCTCTAGGTCCCCGACAGCCCTTTCTCGTAGCTGTGCTTACTTCCGGTGCCCTTGTTCCTGCCCTCACCCAGCTGATCTCCTTGCAGAGGGACTCTAACCTGTCTCTATTATTGCTGCCCTGGGCTCTTCATACCATAGTCATCAGTCTAGCTTGTTCCTAGAAATAGATTTTCTGAGGTCATTGGTGCTTCTGAGAAACAGGATGGGTGAGGTTTCTTGTGGGCAGTTGATGTCTTCTCTTGTGTGGGCATAAGTGCCAGGGTTTTGTGATGCTCTTGGCCGCTTTCCATCTTGCTCTCCCCTGGAGCCCACTCCTCTCAATCTCAGAGTGTCCCAGGGACACCATTTTATTACATTGTATTACAGTTTCCTCTGGGGGCCATTAGATCAGAAAAGAATTACATTTGGGTTGTAAATAGAGAATCAACCAACCAAACAAACAAATCAAAAAACAACCCTTCAGCTAATGAAAATACTCATGGAATGGAGTTTTCTCATTAGTGGAAAATTCTACTTAATTGAGGTAAAACAAATTTATGTCTATTTTTATCAAAATATAAAGTAATCTTCAGTCATAATGCACTTAAATATGACAAACATGTACCAGAAGCCTATTATATGCCAGGCATCATCATTATCGCCACTACTAACATCATTTAAGTCCAACAACAATTTTGAGAGGTTGGGTGGTGGTCACTCCCACTTTACTGATGAGAAAACGAGTCTTGGAAAGGTTAAGTTACTGGTCCAATGTAATATAGTAAGAGACCAAGCAGAAATGTGGTTTGTTAGAACCCAGGCTTTAGGTACCACTATTATATCCCTTCTATACCAATGACAGGTCCTCTGGAAAGCTTCTGAGATGAGTTTTCTAAGTGGATACTTTCCAAGGGCACCCTCCTTGCTTTCCTCTGCCACTTGTACATCACAGGCAGTACACCATCCTGTGAATCTTATTCCTGAGTTCCTTGCTATTCAGCTAACTTGCTCCCTCTCTAATGACTGTCAAGTCCCTCTCCTTTTGACTAAGCCATGGAGGCTTTGTCCAGGAGAATTAGTCGCTTCCTTTTAGCTCCTTTGTCTACCATTTCCATAAAGAGCTAGAGTAAATTTTGCACTCTACTTTTCATTCATATGAAGCTAGATGACTATGTTCTGTTCAATGTCACGGGGGCCCAGATAATGCCATGCCACCTCCAGGCTTGGACCAAACAGCCTCCCAAGCATTCCCCCTGGACTCTGTCTTCACTCAGTGATTGGGCTCATGAAGTGGACATGTGGATTTCACTTTGACTGAGTGTGGAGGTCAAGGAGGTGGAGGAAGCACTGCGCAGTGCCCTTATCTCCACAGCAGTCCCTTGTTGCCTATAAGGTCTATGCTCCAGCGTTGCAGTCAAGTTATGAAAAATATCGCTAAATATAGCACAATAATGTTAAAAGTTTACAATCTTATGGGCCTTCATTTCTAGCTGTCCCCCTGAACCACAGGTTGGACATACCTGCTTTCAGGATAGCATTTGCTTCTGTTTTTCTTCCTACTAATACTCTGATACTTAGCACAGTGTCTGATGGTGAGTAAGCATGAAATAAATATGTATTGAATGGATGAATGAAAGAATGAAACCAAAATTTCATTTTCATACTATTCACCTGCTTTCAGAAAAAGAGACACATGCACACATTCTTCACTCAAAAATGTGAAAAAGATAGAATATCATGTGTATCCTTTCTTGGAATCTGAGCCTTATATGAATTGTTTTGGCAATGTTCACACTGGATTTTGTAACGCTTCCTTCTAAAACAGAATGTAGAGTGAGAATTTTGGTTTCATGGGATTTCAAACACAGCATAGTTGTGTTTTTGAGTCTAGAGGTAAATAAGCATTTCTATATTCCCTGATCATGTGCTGTAATTTGCTTTTCGTTCATTGCTACCTCTTTCAGTGTATATTGGTTCTCTAGAGTCTATAAAATTGTAGGAAAAAAGGGAAATTATTTTCATTGGTTTATTGAAAATTGTCTTTTATTCTAGTGGAATAAACATTAGATTCCATGGTATTGTTTATCTGCAACTAGTCTGACAAAGTGCAAAATTTTATGTTTTTTAGATGGCCCTTGCTGATGGCTATTAACATATACATATTCTTTCAAAATGAATTTTGTAGTTCGCATTTTTTGGTCTGAGATTTCCGATATTTAAGTTTTGTTACAAAGTTTTGATTTTTTCAAGAGTTATTCATTTCTACTTGTGACATTAATTCTTAAAAAAGGAATAAAGAAGAAGAAAGGAATCAGCTTCTTTGGGACTGGCTACTTGATTATTGTTTAGCCAAGATTTTACTGAATTATTTAGACATATGCCTAATTTTTTGGATCAACCCTCAGGGAAATTATTATGCTTAAGAATATAAATGTGATATTTTAATACTCTAAATTCTGATGAAATCATTGAAGGCATCATGATGCGAAGAAAACCCCAGGGAAGTTATTAGCAATTTAGCATTTACAGTTCATGAGAGAATGCTAATTTCACTTACCAGAGAAAAGTACAAAGATGGCAATCATTATGAGTAAGACCCAATGATTGTATATGCTTAAAAACAGGAAGCTGGTGATTGTACAGATTTATTTAAAATAACTCTACCTGGTGGAACGGAGAAAGATAGATGAGCATCTGTAATTCAGTATATTTCTCTGCAGATTCCCATTTTTGGAATCCTGAATTGCAATGAACTGTTTTGATGGTACTTCTTGCTTCTGTGATTTCTATGATTGTAACCTGCATAGGTGAGCAATAGCTATAGATGACGATATTCGAGTAGGTATTAAGTTTTACCTAGTATATATAAAATCACTCCTGTCTCCTGATTGATTTCTGCCACTCACCCTTTTTCTGGCCCTGTTATCAAGACTCATACAAAACCTTCCTTATTTTTAATTCTCATCTTTCTTCCTTCTTATTAGCTCTTTGGGATCCCAACTTGATTGTAAGAGATTAGGAGAATATATATTTTTATGATGTCCTTTTTCACAAAAAAAGTGTATCATGCCATTTATAGATAAAGAGGCCCCAAAAGGTCACAAGAATTATATAAAATCAGTTTGTGAAAGGGCCAGGTATATCAACTCTTAACTTTGTGATTTTATTTTTTTTAGTATGTTATCATAATTTTTTCCACTGGGCTAGAAGTTGTTTCACCCTCATAAGTAATAAGAGCCAAGTCAACTTTGGACAATTGAATCACAAAATTCCCTGTTACTTTCAGATTGTAGTAAATCACTTGTAAGTTATTTTTCTTACATAGATAAAAAGGAAAAAACCCTGAGAAATTGGGAGGCTAATATAAGAGTGTGCAAAGGATGCAAGGAAGGAAAGGAAAAATGGAATATAGAAGACCCACAAATCAGGAGGCACCAGAAGGAAAGTGAAGGCAGAAATTAGATAAATTTATGATCCTGTGAAACCTCCAATTTTTTAGATAAGAAATGATATGGATGGACTTAGATTGTAGGCAAATTATTTTCTTCAAAGAGGAATTTTTTTTTCACGAATAATAAGTGCTTTGTAAATATTGGCTAGGGGCAAAAACAACACAAAATCACTGGCAAAACTTGCCCCAGGACAGTATCTTTTGAGAAAGGGAAGAATTCCTGAATTCTTGGCCTCTTCACATCTGGCTGGTTAAGTGCTGTGGCAAAGACAAGTGCATATGATGTTTTCCCTGTAGTCTCACCTGCTTGCCTAGGCCATGCACATGATGGGGTAGCTTCCACCTGTATAAATAATCCAGGCCTACTTGTAATCATCCGTGAGATCTGTACTGCACCTGCTCTGACTGTCCAGCCAAGGACAAGAGCCTTGTATTCCATGTGAAGGTTTAGGCAGCAAAACCACCCAGCCGAAGAATGAAAAATGTACTCAATCAACCCACTGTTTAGTGTTTAAAACATAACAATTTGAGCATTTAAAATAATTGGCCATAATTTTAATAGGCTTAGGAGCTGTTTAAATTAGCCAAAATAAAATGGGATATCAAGACAATTCTTCGGGTCTAATTATTCGTTCATTTAATGAAAGCTTACCACATGCCAGTGAAGCCATTTCACCCTATCTAGGTGTTTGTAGAGTCAGGAGGGTTACTATGCATGTGAGTCAACTTGACAATGGGAAAATAGGCCTGACTCAATCGTATTCCTTTTCACACCTGGAGATTGCAAGCTCACAGCAAAGATCTAGTTAAGGCCTAATTTTTAAATGTCTTGCAAAGAGCAGTAATATCATCTTCCACTTGTTGAATGGAATTTGTGAAATGGTTAGAGAGGAAACTCTATAAACAAGGAGCACAATGTACATTGGGTCTTGAGGTTGGGAAAAGTTTTCTATGTTCACAAGTGCTTATTCATTTTATATACTAGAACATAGGACCAGTGGGGAAGAATGAGAAGAATAAACCATAGTTGGGGAAACTTTATGAAGGAATTTGTAAGCAGAATGTAAGAAGTATGACTTTATTTTTAACCTAGTAGTTCTGAAACATCAGTGTAGTTAAGGATCATAAGCGATGGGAGAGTACTTAAATACAAACTTCTAAATTTTACCTTCTGAGACATCAATTCAGTAGGTCATGAGTGAGAGTTGAATAAGAATATGTCTTTTCAACTCCTTTTCATGTATTTTGCATGTAGGCCCAAGAACTGGCACCTGAGAAGTACTGGTGTGGGCAACAGGAAGCTCTGTGAGGGTTTGCAGCTAGGGTGTGTCTTACAGGATCGCTTCACCCCCATCTTGGTGAATTCTTCATTAGGCTGCTCATTCTAAACTTTGCTGGTGTGATGGTGGGTAGCCTGGTTTACCTCCCACTGGTAACACTAGATTAATAATGATAACAAGAAGGCAAAGATTCTTCATCATACAAGGTATAATGTCCCCTCATTCAATCTTCCATGATGGAATTGAAATACATGGTTGTGATTCAATTTTAAAATGTTCCTGAGCACTACTGAATTTTGTCACATTTCTTTAGTATGCCCAGCACTGTGGTGATTCCTTGGCATATGAAATGTCTCTGTCAACATAATTTCCAACCACTAAGGCCATCCAGAGTCCTCTGAAGTCTAACTCCAATCTCTAGCTTTATATTATTACCAGAGTGAATTTTCTAAAATTCTGGTAAAGATCATGTCACTTCTTTTTTAAAGATTAAGTTTATTGGTACAATTTAGATATATATATAATGGTAACATTTATCATATGGAAACTATACCAGTACATGGTATATCTCAATTCTTATTTTTATCCCATTCCCCTCCCGTCCAACGCCTCTTCTCCTCATTTACAAAAGCTTTGTTTCCATTTTATCTTTCTTTTCTCATTTTTCCCCCAAAGCCCCTTCCCATTTGAACTTTTTCTTCCTATTTCACATTATTTATTATACATTTTGGTCCTTTTTTACACTTTCAATTTCACACCAGAAAAACAATATGATATTTACACATGTGTCTGATTTATTTTACTTAAGAGTATAGTCTCTACGAGCATGCATTTAGCTATAAAGGCACATGTCACTTCTTTTAAAAACTTTTGGTTGTTCCTCAGGCTGACCACTTGCCATTCTTAGACCAGCCACAAAACTCAACATGGTTTTGCTTATCTCACAGAATTCCTTCATCCTTGAATCCTTTTCCATCTCTTTTTTCTGTGGAAAACCTATTTATCTTTAGAACTCCTTCCATGAAGATTCTCTTAGTCACAATAATTGTTTTACATTGTCTTTTTTAACTACATTTTTTTACCTTTACTAGAGCTAATTTAATCTTGCCATATCACAGATAACACATATTACCATCTTTGACAGTTATTCCCTCATGCTTCCTCATCCATCTCTGTACAATTGTATAGTATGTTTTCTAACCAAGGCTGAGAGAAAAAGTGACCCAAGTGTGGCCTCCTTCAAAGCTCACCACAGTACAGTGCGGTCAGCATAGATATTGACCCCACCAGTTTGCATTCATCAGCGTGGCCTAAATGCAATGGCCACCTCTCAGCAGATTAATTTAATAAAAGTTTTTCTTCTCATATCTTGGTCCTGTGCAGGTGTTCAGAGAAACTCTGCTCCACACAGGCACACTGATATACCAACTTCTTTCTACTTTCTAGACATTTGAGTCTTCACAGTGTCTCTTGGTCCTCCTCTGGATGTTTTGCATCAAGTGGAAGGCAAGAGAGATGGAAAACAAGGAGGCTTTCATGGGGTCTTTTATGAGGCAGGCTTGGTGGCAAGAAGCGTATCTGCCCATATTCTTTTTGGCAAAGATCTGTCTTAGGGCCTCTCTTAATTGTAAGACAGGCTTGGAGAAGTAGTTTACCTGTGAGCCTAGAATAAGAAGAACAAGTTTGATAAGCATTTAAATTCTCCCACACAGACCATGTGACCAGAAATCTTAAAAGTTCTGTTGCAGCACATAGTTCCAGGGATATTGACTTTCTTGGAATAACAACAACGTAAGCCAAGTCATGGAATTGTTAGCATCACATACACAGGAGGTTGGCAAATAGTATTCCACGGCAAAACATATGTTGGTTGCCCTGATGACAACCCCTATGTCATGGTTTGGATAAATGTCCCCCAAAGACCTGGTGTTAAAAGCTGCATTCTCAGCCTGTGGCACCATGGGGAGATAGTAGAAACTTCCATAAGTAGGGCCTAATGGGAGGAAGTAATGTCACTGGGGTGTGTCCTTGAAGATAATATCAGACCCCACCCCCTTCTCTTCTTCTCAGCTACCATGAGGTGAAGGGACTTCCTCTGCCATACGCTCTTGCCATGATGCACTGTGTTGCCATAAGACCAAACGTAACTAGCCAAAGTAACCTCTGAAATTGCGAGAAAAAAAATAAACCTTTTGCCTTATTAAATTGATTATCTCAGGTACTTTGTTATAGTAACACAAGGCTGACTATTAGTCCTGTGGCGCTAATAACCCAGTCTTACTGGGTTAGATTCTCAGACTCCAGTGAGGAATCTGGTTTTTCAGTCTGGTGATGAATTGAAATGCTTCTTCTAGTCACACGGCCCAGGGTTCTGCTCAGATCTAGATGAGATTCACCAGCCTGCTGCATGTGAAAGGAAGTGGAGCGAGGCAGCCTATGTGCTCCTTTGTTAAAGATGGAGAAGGATACCAGTGATGTCTTACAGCTGATCGATCTAGGTGATTTTCCTCAAAGGCTCACCTGACACATGAGTCTCTTGTTCCTCACTCAATCCTCTGCTTTCCCTAAATTCTTTACACCGATGGGCATTTTTGAGTTTGACAAATTGCACTGTCTGCATGGAGATAAACGAGAGCAGTCTTGATTCTTATTTAAACCCACCAAATCTGTGGTTACCAGACATGTGTTCAAACAGACAGCAACACCTGGAGCCCACCAGAAAGCAGACAGGAAATGGGGTGGACTGAGAATTATGCTGAAAAAAGCAGCACCATGTTCTGCAAAAATCATTCTTTGAGCAAGATGAGGGAAGGGACCAGATTAGTTCTGATATGCTAATTAGCAAGACTTTCAATAACAAGATCTTGGGCCCAGTCTCATATTGCCAGGCAAATGAATCTTTTGTATGTTTTTTCTCATACAGAATACAAGGGCCTCCTGAGTGTTTTCATTTCTCACGTTTATTTGTTTAAAAGAAGGAGTTAGCTGACAGCACCCCCATTAAGATGACTCTCCTTATTTATCAATCCTGCCAAGCTCCCTGACAGAAAAGGGGTTTGGTGCTTTTAAAAATAGGTTTTTCTTCCCAAATGAAACAAAGCATGGAAAAAGAGAAAAGAAAAGTGAAATGTGAAGCTTGTCACGTGAAAGGCAGTTTCATTATTTGTCCTTTAGCTGCTTTTGTTTCCATTGAGGGAATGTTTGGGTCTCTCCTCAATTTGCTAAGGATGAAAGTCCAGTTGCCCAACCATAAAAGACAGGAAAGGACAGAGAGAGGAGAGGATTTTTCCAGTCCTAATCCCTGGCCTTCAGATTGAAAGAGAATCTGGAGAGCTGTTATTGTTCTAAGTGTATGTAAGAAGGTCCCAAATTGGAGTTGTCAGGCCTGGAGTCCTGGAAGGCTCTGTTGGATACCACAAGTCCTAATGGATTAAAAATCACATCACTTGCATAGATATTTTACTTTTTAAAAGCTACTTTCCATTTTTAATTCTGTTTGTTAAAAAGTAGTTTTCAATTCTAAGCTCAGATCTTCTTGCTCCTATTTCCCATCCAGCAGGAAACCCAAAAGCAACAACCTGGCCCTTCTGCCCCAATCTCCCAAGACCCACCCATTCCAAGGATGCTGTGAACACAGTCCAGACTTGGGAATAGAGCAAACTATGACAGAAGCAGCGGCAATATTGGCTGCAGACCCACAGAGTGGTGCCCCAGACGTGGCGCTAAGGGATTGGAAACCAGAGGGTAGGTCTGGCCTTACATCTTCCCAGCTCTCTAGCCACAGTAAAGCATTCTAATCATTTGCACCTCACTTTGTAAACTGTGAGAGGTGGCTAGAGTCATGCTGGTTGCTAAATCTCTGTAGTTCTTTTCTGCTTTACAAATATGCATTCACACAACTTTTTTGTTTATGATATCCTAATGCTTATGGGAGTAAGACAATGAAATTAGGATAATTTGTTTGCCTTTGGGAAAATATGATCTAAGTTTCCTCTTTTTAAAAATAAGAAAAATAGTAGTGCCTACCTTATGGGGATGTTGGGCGAATCAAATGGTAAAACATTGGGAGGCATTTATCACAATGCCAGCCATATTGTCAATGATCAGTGCATATTAAGTATGATCACTCTAGCACACAGACACAGGAAGCAGGTGACAATTTTGAGGTGTGATATCAGTCTTAATATTTGCAAGTAGAATCTGTGCATTGGCTGCCTTGGATTTCAGGGCATAAATTAGGGGCTGCATCTCTCCTGAGGTTATAGGGGACCCATCTCCTGGGTGAACTTCTGCCATGAAGAGGTAGATGGGGATAAATGTGGGAGGTAGAGGCTGAGATGTCATGCTTGGCATATTAGAGTTTCTGACGCAATGGCCAGTGCTCTACTTATGCTGGGGCTAGCAAGGACAGAAAAAGAATGTCTAGGATTCCTTGTCAATATCCTTGGAGCCCTGAATGGATCACAATGTAAGTAGTTTTATTAAAATTGAAACACTGGGGCTGGGGATTTAGCTCAGTGGTTCCAGCGCCTGCCTCAAAAGTGCAAGGTCCTGAGTTCGATCCCCAGTACCAAAGAAAATTGAAATACTGTTGCCACATGTCATGATAGAGGCTACAATGGAAGGGGCTTTGACACTCCCATGATAAACATGCAGCCTCTCAGACAGGCATTATCCTTTGTTTTGGGTATATTTGTGAAAATGGACTGACGTACAAGGAAATTATTATTAAGCATCTACTGAATGTCAGGCACTTAATAAATGTAAGCCTCCATGGCCTACA
Organism: Heterocephalus glaber; assembly: GCF_000247695.1. The sequence continues at coordinate 9,980,621 of NW_004624780.1, read as the reverse complement.
GCTCTCTTCACCCCATCTAAAGGGTAGAGATGTGTCTAATACCTGTCACGCAGTAGTTGAACCAAGAAAGCTGAGTTAAACAACCGTGTTTTACCACTGTGCAATGCTATTCCTCCACAGGGATTTAAACTCCCTTCCTGGTTTTAGGTAAGCTATACCAAATAAATTAAATAGTCTATGGTATCCTAGTCCTCTTGAATTATACATCACAATTTGATTAGGTTATTGATTAATCATTTAGGAATGCCTCATGTTTTCAGAGGGCTGACAAGGATTCCTCATGGTGCTTACTTAACATTCAGCATTTTGAGAAAGCATAGCTGTCTTACAATCCTTGTCATCTTTAAATATGCTTTCAAGTGATCAGAAACCCAGATACAAATGAAAAAATTAGCATATTTTCCTTCAGACTTAGGTGGGTGCATATGTAAATGTGTATTCTGCTGATCTCAGTGTGTGTTAACATAGGAGTGTGTGAGTGAGTGATGGATGAGAGAGAAACAGTGATGGCAATTTAATTAATTCTGCTGACATTGTTATGCTTTCAAAGCCAAGTAAGAGTTGAAATTGGAGCAACCTAGAAATCCCTATGGTTGCTATTGATCTTACTTTTCTGTTCAGTAAAAATAGAACTGCAAATTAGCAAAACAAACCAACCCTGGGCCACTGATGGCTTATTGATGATGGAATCTCAGGGGAAGTTTGAGGAATGACCCTCTTGTTCAGGAAGGAGGGACTTCTCAGCCCTATCCCTCTGTGCACAAAGAGTAACAAGGTTCTCAATCCAAGGAAAAGGAGCAGATCCGTATTGTGGGAGTTACCTATTTGGCCCCATATACCTCTGTCATGTCACGGGTACTAATTAGCAGGAATGTTTTTCTGACAGCCTCTATTAGAGGCAATTTTGCCCATGAAAGTCTGAAAAGTAAAACCTGGAAGGATAAAAAAACTAGGTCAAATTATATGCTTTATTTGAGTTGTCTGCATATGTGAACGAAGCTATGGAAGCTAATTAATGCTCTTAGAAAAATATGTTCAATTTTCAGATGGTCAGTTTTAGTAGTCCAAGATGTTAAAATTGTCTCTAGCCATTGACCAGGCCATTAACTAGTTGAACATGTGCAAATCATATAACCTCTTTAGAAATTGTATAGTCCTGAGTGTAACTTAAAAAAAATTAGGCAGTACTTCTCAAAATCCTTGTTAGGCCCATGGTCTGTAACTTTATCTCTATAGAACAATGGTTCCAAAGACAGAAAATTGATTTGTCCCTCAAGGGACATTTGGTAATGCCTAGAGATGTTTTTGTTTGTCACACCTGTGGTAGGGGCTGATGGTCTGAGGAACAGCTGCTCATGGACAAGGCTAGGGCTATTGTGATATCCTTCCAATCTCGGAATGGTCCCTCACAACAGGTAAGTCTGACCCCAAATATCAAGAGTGCTGAGGTTGAGAAACTCTCTTCTAAGAGTATAAACACTGATTCAATTTCATGATGATTAACACTGAACATTTCATATTCTAGTATTCAGACTAAAAATAGATTTAAAGACAGATGGGGAGGGGGCAAGTGTTTCCTCTCCTTAAAGACATAGTGCTGAGGACTAGGAAGCAGCTGTGCAAAAGCCCTGAAAAGCCTAGGATTGGGTTAGAAAAGGCTATTTCCAATCATTCCTTATATTTAGTACTGTTTGCCATGACACAGGTATCAGATCAAAGGAGAAAAACATAAAATATGCAGATACTTTTACATGTCAGTTGTTTTTGCAAAAACAGATAATCAGGTATTATTTACTACAAAGTAGGTTTTCTATTACTGCTGAAATAAATTATTCCTAATTAGTGGCATAAAATAACACTAATTTATTGCCTTAAAATTCTTTAATTTAGAACCCCAGCACAGGCATTACTGGGCTAGAACCAAAGTTTTGGCAGAGCTACACTGCCTGCTGGAGCTTAGGGAAGAGTTTGCTTGTCTTTTTCGGCTTCCAGAAGCTGCTCACATTGTTTGGCTTATGGCTCCTTCCTCTATCTTCCAAGTCAGCAATATTATGTCTCTCTGACTGTACACATTTCTGTAGTCTCTTTTCCCCTTGACCTTAATCTCAGCCAAAAAAATAAAATTTAAGGATGTATATGATGAGGTTGAGCCCATGCAGATAATCCAGAACAATTCCCCTATTTCAAAGTCCTTAATGTTAGTCACATTTGAAAACTCCCTTTTGCTGTGTAATTTGTTCACAAGTTCTGGTATTTAGGATATGGACATATTTTGGGGGCTGTTGTTTTGCCTGTCACCACAGGATCATATGTATTGGATGCTGTGATACCACCCAGCTCCACTTTCAGAACTGAGCCACTTATTTCCCCAAATGGAGAGAATTTTGGCTGCTGCCTGGTCACAACTGAGTTGCTCTCTGAGAACTGTCCTCAGCTAAAGGAAACATCCTTAACGAAGCTGCCTTTCCTGAGGCAGCTCACAGCCAATGCATGGATATGAATTCTTGGCTTTTTATCTCAAAATAAGATGAATTTGCTGGACAGTTCTGGTTCTGAAGCCCATCATAGGATTGGGCAAAGCATTTGTTATGATTGTGTCCCAATTCAGCTTCTCTTTCCACCCAATTTCCTTTTCATTACCTCCAAGCACACTCCCGTAAGCTTCCTGTGAGTGAATATACATCTCCAAGTCTACTACTGAATGGTAAGTGTCCAGAGTTATATGAGGGGAAAATGTACAATAAAGCTTTTGGAGCAGGCAAGGAGGAATCTGTCACTAGTGGAAGGCATGGATAGCTTCCTGTATGATGTGATGTGATAAAACTTTCAGTAGTGGTCAACTGCAATGAGACACAACTAGAAAGTCTTGGTGGAGACTGAGATGTCTGGGAAGTTTGAGAGGACAGTAATTATAAGACTTTAGAATTTATGAGGAGCAGTCTATTTATTAAGAAAGATAGTAATAGCTTGGGGTGATCTCTCACCAATTAAAGACTAAATGTAAATGCTATGAGGCCTCCTTCATACCATTTAGGGGATATTTCTAGTCAGGGAATAGAAAAAGTTGAGAATTATGGTTAGGACTTAATTATCCATGTAAAGGGTGCGGTACAGAATTTGGCTCCTTGTTGTAAAAGTTTTCAAATAATTGAAGCCAGGAGGTGGTACTTAACTGTCAGAAGCAAGATGGGCCCTGAAACTTGTGGCTTCCCTCCCCTCTCCTCCACTATTCTCAAACTTGTTAAAGCTTTTCAGTTCAAAGTGATGATTTTTGTACTGTGTTTTTAATTATTATGTCTCTCAAGTTCTTTAAATAGGGAATGACAGCAGGCTTCATGTTGTCTGTAGTTTTTGTAAGTAAAGTTTTACTGGAATCTAGTAATTCTGTTTAAGTATTATTTGTGGCTTTTGGAATTGAGCAGTTGCAACAGAGATGGTATGTCCAGAAAGTCTTAAAACATGTGTATCTGGCCTATTACACAAATTTGCTTAACTCTACTATGAGAAGTTCCTGGTACTTTTTGAGAAATTCTACACTGACTTAAAGAAACTAAGCAGTTTTCTTATAGAGTTTTCACATTCTAATGTGTCTCTCCACTTTTTTTCTTTCTCTTTCTTTCTTTCTTTCTTTCTTTCTTTCTTTCTTTCTTTCTTTCTTTCTCT
>NW_004624780.1:9935379-9963537 GCF_000247695.1 Heterocephalus glaber | reverse complement strand
AAATCTATGTAAATAGGGAAGGGCGGAGCAGGTGAAGGGAGCACAGGTAATTGGGAAAAAAATAAGAACCAAGATATATCATGTACAGGTACAAACACTCAGTGATAAATGTAAAAGAATTGTATACCTAAAATGTACCAATAAAAGAACTAAAAAAAAAAAAGTTCTTCACAGAAAAGGAAGCAATCAACAGAAGAATGAGAGAACTTGCATAATTGGAGGGAATCTTTGCTAGCTACTTTTCCCATATAGGATTGGTATCTAGAATATATAAAGAATTAAAAAATTAAAACAAAAAAATCAGCTCAATTCATTAATGAGCAATTGAACTGAATAGAAGATTCTCAAAAGAAGTACATATGACTAATAAGTGCACGAAAAAACATTTCAACACTGTTAGCCATTAGGGAAATACAAATACAAATTATACTGAGATTCCATCTTACTCCTTTCAGAATGGCTATCATCAAGAATTTGTACTTAGGCAGGGGAGGGAGCTTCAGGGGGAGTAATGGGATAAAATAAAATAAAATTTATTTTTAAAAACCCAATGAATATTGGTGAGGATATGGGGTAAAGATCCACCATCCTACACTCTTGTTAGGAAAGTAAACTAGTACAACCACTATGAAAATTATTATAGAGATTTCTCAAAAAACTAAAAATAGTGTGACCTTTAGAGTCAACTCTACCATTCCTTGGAACATTCCTGAAAGAATTAAAGACAGTATTCTATAGTGATACATGCAAACCCATATTTATAGTGGTGCAGTTCACAATAGCCAAGTGGTGGAAACAGCCTACATGCCCATAAACAGATGAATGGATAAAGAAAATATTGTATATGTACAAATTGAGTATTGTTCAGCCACACAGACAAACAAAATCATTTCATTTGTAGGTGATTCCATGGAATTGGAGACTGTTGTGTTAAGTGAAATAAGCCAGACTCATAAAGTTGAATATATAATATTTCTCTTACAGATGCAATCTAAAACTAAATTTAAAAATGATTAAATAAGAGAGAGAGAGACAGAGAGAGAGAGAGACTAGAAGATAGACATGAGGAGAAAGTAGAGATGGTGAACTGAAAGAGGAGGGAGGGAGGGGAAGGTAGTGATGGGGGATGGAGTCAGGGGAAGAAGGAAAAGGACAGAGGAATGTCTTGATTACTTTTTTCACTGCTGAGATAAAATACCTGACATCCAAATTTAAAGGAGAAAAGGTTTATTGTAGCTCACAGTCTGTACAAGTTTCAGTTTACAGTTAGCTGACTCCAAGGCAGGGGAGGCATGATGGGTAAAACAGTTCATGGTGAGCAAAAGGCAGCAAAGCAGCAAAGTAGGGAAGAAGCAGCAGGTTGCAAGCCATGACAGCACCATCCCTCTCTCTGTCCCTTATATTTTATCTGCTACAAGGGAGTGTAGCACTCATATTCAGGGTGGTCTTTTCCATTACCCACACCAAGAATTATGTCAAACAAATCAGTAGGCTAAATTAGTAATCACACACCCTTGATTCCATCATCACACACTCTAGATCCAGCCACCTTTGAAAAGCTCCAGCTATGATTGCATGGGGATTTGGGTGGACATCTAGACAAGAGCCATAACAAGTAGTGAGGGGGATGATAATAATCCAAATATGTTTTATGCATGTACCAATATATCAAAATGAATCTCATTATTCTGTATAAATACCAATAAAAAAAGCTATCTTGAGTAACCAGTTCTTTTTAAGTTTATCAGTTCCTTCCTCTCTGCAGAGAAGCTTAGAAAATAATACAATGCAATCAAATCCATCAACCCCTTTTGCACTCATGAAGCATAAGGATCAGAATCTAACTTTCCAAGGAATATTGTTATGCTAGTGAGTGACCTTTTAGAGTTTGAAAATACTCTTCAAGTATTTCTGATAAAGAAGAGCTTGATTACCTGGATCCAAAAGCAGGGGAGAAATTTGCAGTGAAACAAATTCAGTAGAACTGCTGGTCAACAATTAGTCTGATAATCATGGCAATTTTTATTTTAGTTAATAGTTATTTCTTAAGTAACCACATGTGCAGAGCTTGTGCCTGTACCTGGTAGAGAGAGAGCCAGTAGTAAATGAATGTTTTCATGGCACCAAGTTCCATGTACAAGGATAGCTAAGTTTTTAAAATAATCAAATCATTGGAGATGAGACCTGAAACACTATTTAAGCATTTCCTTGGGATAACATTTCAAATTTTTTTCTTTTGGGTTTTTTGTTTCATCATTGTTGACAACAGTATTTGATGATGATGGGTAGGAGTAGTAAGTATGATGAATTGATAATTGCCTATTTTAATAAACAAAGAAATAAACCAGACATTGGCAGAGTTGTATCCCTTTCTGGAGGTTTTAGGGCAGAGAGTCACTTTCTTCACATTTCCTAGTTTCTAAAGGCCACCACCTGCCCTGTTTGTGGCCCTGTCCATTCATCTTTGAAGTCAGCAAGAGCCACTCATGACTTGTACACACCTTGTCACTGACCCCTGCTTCCTCTTTGCAGGTCCTTCTTTGGCTATGACTCCTTTTCTGTGTCCTTCTTTCTGCTTTAATGACCCTTGTGATTACATTGGGCACATTGGGATAATTCACAATAATCTTTATAGGGAATGGGAAAGGTAACATTACCAGAAACCCTGCAATGGGCCCTGGTCTCCTGTAAGCCATGACAGCACAAGGCTAATTAGAGAGTAAAGACAGGAAACAAGACTTAGAATAATGGTTGGATCTTAGGCCTGATCAGTACTGCTCTAGACAGCAACCACAAAGGCACTCAGAGCTTGCCACTATTTATTCGGTTCATAGGGAGTAACTGATGATTCAGAGGGCAATGATAATCCTAAATTGATGAGGATCTTATAACTGGAGGAAGTATCAGATCACTGAGAGGGTGGCAGTAATCCTATGAAGATGAGGAGCTTATGCTGATGAGGATTTTAAATTCATAAGGAGCTTATGTTGATTAGGAAGGTAAGATAAACAAAAACATTCTTACAATAGTAGGTGGGATGAGTTAAGCTGATAAGGAATTTGTCCCTCCCCAGGTGAAACCTTTCTCTTTTTGTATTACTACTTGGCTCACAAAGAATTTGGATGTCTTCAGCTGCTTTTAAGTGTCACAGCATCAAGGTACCATTGAGGTCTCAGCTGTGATAAGAGGCAAAATGGAGTTATATTTCAGCATGCCATAGCTGGCCTCCAGGCAAGAAGACTAGGCCCCATACAGCCCTAATCATAATTTAATCGTGAAATGATTTTTTCCCCAAAATTATGTAGAATGGCTTCTGACAAATCTTAGTCAGTTAATTATTCATTTTTTTGCACCTGAAACCTTCATTTCCTTTTGTTACATATTCGTGGGTTCTTTGGTTTAGTATGTGAACATTTTTGGGTGGAAGGCTGTTGTTTTGACTATTACATCAATGAACAATTAGTAATATTTGATGAATATATCATATGTTCTTATTTTTGTGGTAGACACTTGTATCATCCCCAAGAAACTCTAGAACATGTAGTACCATGTCTTCAAAATGCCCTCTTGTGTTCTCAATACTTTTGTAACATCCAGGGGACATTTTAACTCTGTCTAGACTGAACTGTCTGAATACACATTATCTGAGGGACCCTGGGAACTTGGCAAACTATTCTTGTCCAAAGAACTCACCTTCTTGCCCATATGCTAAGTTATCTGTTCCTTAGAATTCTGGTCATACAAAGAAACAAAGCAAAGCTAATGGTGTCACTGCATATGTTATCTAACCTATAAAATCCCCTCCCTGCAGTAACCAGGGGAAGAAGAGAGCACTGTGGAGAGGCTGCCCCCGACACTCTGAGTGCTTTCTGGTGAATACTTTTCCAACTTATCCTATCTGATGTTATGAGCAGTGTTGTTGTTGAGTACCTACCCTTCACGGAATTTCACCAAGTGGTGCTGTTGAATGGTGTGTGCCCTGTGTGGAATTTCCTTGTAGTGTTGTTGTATCTCCAGGTGCTTCTCATGTACCCTTCCTTGTTAGTAACCATCAATGAAGCCTATCCTCCCCTGTTAGTGCCCGTTAGTAAGTTCTAAAATCCTTAATTCTCACAAGTCATTTCCAGGTATTTTCTTCTGTCTCTTGCAACCTACTTGAATGAATGAATTCTGTGGGGCACAGAGGTCATAAATTGGCTATCAGCCATTATGATGTGCTATACATGAGATATGTTTGGTGGGGATGAGTACCGTCCGGTTCACTTTAGTCTTCCCAACTACTTCTTACTGTCTGATATCTCGACAAACTCACTCATTTATACCACCAGCCATAGCTTCAAAAGCATCTGAGATTTCCATCACAATTAACATGCCACATGTATTCTGTGTGTAAGCATAGTTTAAAAAAAGAGGGGGCTTTATAAACCAACCTAAAGTAGCCCTTTTTATTCCAAACTTTATTTGATGCCCCTCTCCTTCATTAAGCCTTTGTTCTTCAAAATCAGGTGTTTGAAAATATTTGAATTACACAGATTCAAGAATTAGAATTTCTATAGCAATCATTGTAAGGTTACTTTTTCATGTTCTATCAACTGTTTTTATTTATTATCTATCCTGTTCAAAATATTTAACTACATATTTAAGTTAATTTTAAGAAATAGGTTAAAATGCAAGTCTGGATACTGGTGATTCTAGAATTATCTGAGAAAACAACCTTCTGTCTTTCATGAGTAGTTTACTTCTTGGTAAGAAATGCTAACAAGTGGAAACATTTTCTAAGTATCACTTACTCAAAGGATAAATAGATGGTATATTCTAAAGAGAGCAAAATAGACAGTGCTAGTAGGTAATAAATGGTGGATTCCCTGCCCTCCAATAAAAGTCTTTTCAGCAAGCTCTGGAAGGTTTTTCCTGTGCTGAAGAGTTAAGCCATTATCCTTAACAATATCAATGTGTTCTCACTTTAAAATTCTACCTAATTAGTGTCCAAGGTAATATTTGAGAGCAAACTTCATACCAAAGTGCATGTAAAAGCATTAGCTGTTCATAAACACTGTAGTCTTTTGAGACATAGTTAAGAAAAAGGTTGAAAGGCAGAATATAAACTGCTATCTATATGAATGCTAAGAAAAATTGAGCCATGGGGCTAGATTAACAGAAGGGTTACTCACATATGATACTGCAGTGCTGTATGAAAGAATGTTCTACAATGACAGCAATATGCCATATCTGTGCTGTACACTATGGTATACTGGCCACATGTGGCTGGTGTAAGTGAGGAGTTAAACTTAATTTTATCTAATCTTAATTTAAATTCTATAGCCATATGTGACTTGGGGTCGCTGCATTGACAGTGCAGCTGTAATGATTTTACCCTGTTTTACCTTCACACTATCTTCATAGCTCAGCTCCAGATTGCCATAAAGCAAAATAAGCAGCAATGACAACACACTTCTGGTCTGTATTAGTCAGGGTTTTCCAGAGACAGAACCAATAGCATAAGTAGAAAGATGATAGATAAGAGGACATTTTGTTTTGTTTTGTTTTAGGACAAATGGCTCATGTGACTACAGAGTCTGAGAAGATGAGGGACAAGATGTCTGAAAGCTGGAGACCCTGTGATGCTGGTAGCATGGGTGAGACTCAAAGTCTGAAAGTCTCAGAACCAGAAAAACTGATATAATTCTTAGTTCAAGGACAAAGGCCTGAGAACCCGGAGGGGGCAGATAAGGTGCTGTTGGTAGAAGCTCTGCAACCTAAAGGACAGAGAGGTTGAAGTTCTGAAGAACAGGGTCAAGAAAAGAATGTCCCACCTTCAAGAAACAGAGAGATACAGTGTCTTCCCCACTTAGTCCATCACCTCACAGGCCAATATCTTCTGGAAACATCCTCACAGATACAGAAGAAAGGCTTTACCAGCATTCTAGGTGTCCCTTCATTCAGTCAAGTTGACAGTTTAGCTGAACCATCACATAGTCCAAACAGTGAAAGTACACACTTGCCCAGAAGGGGCAGCCAGAACATGTATTTGTGTCAGGAACTACTGCAAGTCCTAGATAAGACCAAGATTGGACTTTAGTAGTGAATTATCAGGGTGGGCAGCAGTGAAAGGTCCTTCCAGAGCTTGCTTCAGATAGTATTAAAGGTTCTGCGTCAGTCAGTGTTTCACTGCTGTGACAAAACTGAAGGACCCTTGTTAGCAAGACAGACTCCATATTGCTGCTTGACCCACCTGCCTGCCCTTTAGATGAACTCAGAAGGAGGAAGCTTAGAAACCTCCTCCCCTTAGAGAGTCTCTTAGAAACAACAATTAATCAACTATTATTTTAACAGCAGGACGTTCCGCTTCTGTACCTTTTGCTTGCTTTACTAGTTCTATCCCACAGGGGGGCCTAGGAACTGTTGGCCTCAAAGGTGTATAAAACATGTTTGTCAACCCCCAGTCGAGGCTTGAGTCCGATGCTTGGCTCGGGTCCCGGCCGGTAATAAACTCCTGTGTGGATTTAATACCGGTCTCTGGTTGGTTCTTTCTCACTGGGTACAACAAAAACATGGCAGAAAAATTAAAGAAGAGAGATTTATTTTGGCTTATAATTTCATAGATGTCGGTCCATAGTTGGCTGGCTCCATTATTTCTGGGGTTATGGTGGGGAAAAGCATCGTGGGAGACAGGGCATGGTAGAGCCAAGCTGCTTGCTTTATGATGGCCAGGAAGCAGAGAAAAAGAGAGAGGAAAGGGATGAGGACAAGATATACCCTTGCAGAGCATACTCTGAGTAACTTGTTTCCTCCAACTAGACCCTCCTTCCTACAGTTTCCACCACCTTACAATAGTCAGTTGAATTATGAACCCATAAATGGATTAATCCATTGATGAGATTAAAGCCTTGATTATCTACCCGAAGACACCATCTGCTGCATGGGGGACCAACCATTCAACACATGAGTTTGGGGGCAACATTTGAGATCCAAACCATAACAAGTTCCATGTTAGGAGGAACTGAGACAAATACCTGAATCTGTTTATCTTTCTGTGAGAAAAGACAGAGTCAACTATAAGATTAGAATAAAACCTTCTTCATACTTTCTTATTTGTTTTGTTAAATCTCACATTCCCAGCATTTCTAAAACATTTCTTCTCATCAGTCAAGGATCCAATTTGAATTTTCAAATGATAGTGGTGGTAGTCATAGGGTGTGGTATGTTTGTCACATTCAAGTTTGGTGGACCTTATGGTAATGACTACTTCTGTATATGACTCTGATGAAAAAAATTTTTTTTGCTTATAGTATTTTCCATAAAGTCTTACCAAGATATATAAATAAAATCCCATTTATCAATATGGTTAATTTATTACATTTATTGAAATGAAGACAACCACATATACTTTTGATTCTCTTAGGGAATACTGGCTGAATGATCACCATACTAATACTCCTCCCTACCACTTGCCTCAGAATCTTCACATTTGTCTTCAAATGTGATTAGTTGAAAGCACACTGGGTTGGTGCTGACAAATCTTGTGCCAAAAAAAGTGCTTCTGTTTAATTCAAAGATTGTGTGAACATGATCAAAATGAAATGGAGAGAGGTATGTGTGTGTATGAGTAAGAAAATATCTCCTCCTTTCTAGGTTGTTAGTGCTAGATTGTTTAGTGTTTCTAGGGAAGAATCACAAGCTGGTATATTATTACTAGCTTTGTATTTTGAGGCTGTAACTAATTGGTCAGGAAGTTTTCTTTAATGCTCAGACCCTAGCAGGTGTTTATGGATGCACTTGATATCTCTTTACAACTCTTATGACAGACATACCTGAATAATGGCATCAGCCGGATCAAGATGTATAGAATCTTCTATAAAATGAAGGACAAAGATGATATGTTAAATACCTAGAGGCCAATTATATCCATAGTATGGAGGTAGCATTACATAGGTTATGGTTTTGGATCAAGTGATTGTCTAGCAACCCTGCTTACTCTGTGTATAACAGCTGTGTACCTGATAATGCAGTCTTTACAAACAGGGAACACATTTGCTATCCCTCTACTTTTTTTCTATTCTATTTTCTCCCTTTGTTTTACTTTCAAGGGTAATAATCACTTCCACATAAAAAGACTGTGCTTCATATTTTCCACTGTCCTGAGATAAAGCCCACCATGTGCTCTAAAGTGCTCTACAATTTATCAGAGTTCTAGGTGCATAGAAAGTGTTCTATAAATGCTGGTTACTGGAACTCGTACATAACTGGAGAGTTAATCAACAAAGATATATTTACTGGAACCTTAATACATTTCTGAATAAATACTATGTGTGTCCTCTGCCCTCTGGGAGCTTGTAGTTTACAAAGGGAGAAAAAGTAACACATATTAAATAACTGTTGAACAATTAAATCTGAGCTATGTGATGATGGGTGTTTTAAATACAAATATGCATTTGAAAAGCAGGAGACTACTGAAAACAGGAAAGCTGGGAAACATCCATAATGATAAATAATTAGGAAATGAGGTTCCTGTTTATATATGGCTTATTTTATAAAGTCAATAGCTTTAGATTAAAATCAGAGAATGAACAAAATCACAGATTATTTTTCTAAAGTTTATTTGCTGAATAAAGGAGATTAGCTTTATTATAAATGTAAAGTAATAGTACTTAATGCTACAAAAATAGCACAAAATATGCTTATATTGACTGCTTTTATACCTTTTAAGATAGAAATTTGACCATAAGCCTCAGTTTTACTTAAATTAAGGACCACTGATTTATTATGACTTATTTCCTAATAATTGTTTTATTTTTTCTGCGTGTGTCTAAATTCTCATTGATGCCTTTCTGTATTGTGTAAATAGCACAACAAATGTCTGTAAGAAATGTTGTAAAAATCATTGTGTTCCATATATATAACTCAGAATATATTGAATATACCATTAAACTTAAACATACTTTGAATTAAAAATCTAAGGATTAGAAAACATAAAAAAAGAATCAGAGAATGAATCAAGCCAACTAATTCTCATTTGAGTCTTTCTTTGTGGCAGTGATTACACTTGAAAGTTCCAGGAAGGAAACAAGGAAGTAGAATAGAGAAACAGAAGATATAGAGAAGCATGTTCTCTGATTGCAATGACATTGAACTAGACATGTTGACAGTCGTTAGACATAGAAAAAGCAGAGTTGCTGGAAACCCCATAGCCATTTCCATATTACTATTATTCTAAGCTTAAGTTATTGAAGTCTAAAGAATGATTTGTATAAGTTTAAGACAACTATTGTTAATCACAAATGTTTTCATGGAGACTGGGGAATTAGTGCTAGACGAAGTATGGTTGTGCTGTGGCTCTTATAGAAGTCCTCGAGTTCAAGGCCCAGAAATACTGAAATATGAAATGGAGGAAAATGTTTGCTAGCTGCAGAATTTTTGGCTCCAGGGTACCTGTGCAGAAAACCTTTCATTTGTTCCGCCTGATCTATTCTTGGTTGTGCCCTGTGCCTGAGAGGTTGAGCAGCACAGATTGGATCAAGAGATGCCTTTTCCTTTGTCTTCCAGTTAGGTTTGGTCCATGGAGTCCCTGTCAAGATACCAGAGGGAGAGAGAAAAATGAAGTCAGAGTATTGATTTCTCTGGTTCTGTCCTTGGGAGTTCTGATGGGTTGGCTGGTTAACTTTGTCAACTGAAAGGTCACAACTCCTAAGAGCGGTCCTCTTTGTGTAGCTGTTTCTGCATGTTATTAGCAGGTTCTAAATGTTATTAGTAAACCCATTTTCTTGCCCCTTCAGTTCTAGGAATTGTATCTACTATTACTAGTCCTGAAGCATTCCCTAAACCCTTGTTGCTTTTCCTTATCTCTACCCATTCCATTGTAAATAGTGCTGTCATTACACTTTCCTCAATTACCCAGCTTCAGTGTGCTGCCAGTTTTCTGCTTAATGCAGATTGAAGAGTGGTGGAGCGGCTACCACCCAACAGCCCTTCATCTGAGCATTCCTTTTGAGTCATGTTAAAATGCTAACTCAGGTAAATGTGTGAGTTTGAGCCTAGAATAAATCTAGTTGATATGGAGGGCAGTTGCACCAGTCAATTATCCAGTAATTTGCTTACAAATATATTCCCTCTAGTGGGTCCACTCTGCCTCTTGGGACAGTTAAGGCATCTCGAAGTAACTGGTAGGCAAATGGTGCTGCTGACTGGCGGCTATCCTCTTCAGCATTCTCTGAACTGTATCACTATGGCTTCCCACTTGCGCTTGCAAAAAACATTGAGTTCCACACACTGTTCAATTAGCTAAAGCTCTAACGGCCCAATTTGCATTTGAAAATGCTGTTTGCATGGAAAAATACAGAGTTTTGTGCACACAAATGATTTGCTTATACAAAATTGTATCAAAATTTTTGGTTTTCAGAAACTTATTACTTAAAGCTGATGGTCTTAGAGGAGTTATTACAGACAGGAAAACAACCTAATGATAGTCTTTCTTCCTCCATGTGCATTCTTATCTAGGGCTTGCAAATTCTATTTGCTTATCTTCAACGTTTTTCCCTGAATCTGTTTAGGAGATTCAAGGTGGGGGGAGGCAGGAGGAGGAGCAGGCTGATACTCTGCTTCTTTCCCATTGACAGCTGACTCTCATCAGAGTCTTGCATTCAACAATGATGGGCAAATCAAAATTTTAGATGAATTTGCCATCTCAGGTGGAGCACAGAGGAAAGGCATTTACAAAACAAAATGTTCTTTTGATGTGGGAACTGATTAAGTGTGATGTGGTCTTCTCTGTGACGATGTTTGGAGAACTCTGAAATACCATCCGCAGAATGGAGCTCCAATGACAGTAACTCAGTTTGAGGTGTTATTCGACAATCCCAGAGGCAAACTTGAGGCTTTCCCCGGAGCTTAGTGAAATGGTGGCATTGAAGAGCTATGGAACTATCTATAGCTCAGACAAGTTTGCTCCATTCATAAAGTGATATTGTCTGTTGGAATGCATTGATGTTTGGCACTAACTGGGAAGTTGTGTGAAAGTTTTCAGCTCTTTTCAGTTAGTCATCTCAGTCAACAGAATGTCTATTTCCTCTGTTGAGTTTAAGATCATTTAGATTGATAAAGTGATCCTAAGCCATCCTTGGCTTCAAGGAATTTACAATCTTATTGGAATTTAAAGAAACATACATGAGATAAATAAAGTAATGGAGAATACAACAGAATCCTGTATCTAATTCAACATTTATTAAGCACCTACTAAGCGTTAGCTATTGTGTTAAGAATAAAATGACAGATTTTTATTTGATTCTGAGGTGCTTACAATTTTGTTGGTGAATGATATGGGGACAGGTTTTATGTGTAAAAATTCAGAGAAGGGAGGGGCCATCACAGGCTGGGATAGTTGAGGACTGACATGGAATTTGAATTGGGTCTTAAAGAACATGTTGTGGGTACTGGATAAAGAAGGTGTTTTGTTTTTTGTTTTTTGTTTTTCTCTAAAAGAGAGTACTACTCAGCCATAAAGAATGAGAAACTAAAGACATTTATAGCTAAGTAGATGCACACTGAGTCCATACTCAAGTGAAATCAGTAGGACACATGTGTAAATACTGAATAGTTTCTCTGGTGTGAAAAACTAAAAGCGTAAATAAGGATCAAAATGTAAAATTGATATTGTGAAATAGGAAGAAAAAGTCTAAAGGAGTAGGGGAAGTGGGAGGAGTAGGGGAAAGGAAAGAAGGGAAAAGAAAAAATATGAGAAAAGGAAAAACATGGAAACAAAGTCTTTGTAAATAGGGAAGGGTGGAGGGGATAAAGGGAGGGCAGGGGAAAGGGGAAAAAATAAGAACCAAGATACATCATGTAAAGCTACAAGATCCCAATGATGAATGTAATGCACTGTATACCTAAAATGTACCAATAAACTTAATGGGAAAAAAGAAGATGTGTTCTGGGTGAAATGGGGGATTCACATTAATCCATGTTGGGAAATACAGGCTTGGACCTGGAATACACATCATAGGATTGGTGAGAAAGAGAGACAGTGGGCTTCTCCAAGACTGGAGATTGTGTCTGGAGAATGGTCGAAACTGTGTCCTTATGTCTGAATCTTGCCCTAGGAAATTTAAAGATAGAAACCATCACTGTGAAGCACAGTGGGGAACATCAGTTAGGGAGTGTGTTATTCTGCCAATAGCTGGATTCCCTTCCATTCTTTCCCCTTTAATTGCCAGTCTCTCTGTGTCTTTTATAGCAGCCTGCCTTTGCCACAGAGAAGTGCTCCATGAGCTCTCGTTTTCTATGTGGGAATATTTCAGCAGTGTCCTAGCGAACACTGTGTCATCAATCATACTGGACAAACTCGGTGATGAGGGAGGAGGAGGAGAAGTTTGCTTTTCATTCAGGGAGGCACAAAGGTCATAGGCAGCTGTGCTTTCAACAGGGTTTTCAGTCCCAATATTTCAGTGTACACCTTTTTCTTTTTCTTCTTGTCAGACTCGCAGCATTTTTTGCCCTTTTCAACTTCTTTCTTATATGAAATGTATTTTACAAGTCTCTGTCAAGTTAACTACAAAATATCCTTGATGCACAAGGTCCACAGAGCTTTCAAAAATGTCCTCTGCTTGTACTAGTCAGGGAACACTGATCAATCCTTTTGTCTTTAAGTCCTCCCCACCCCCTCTGCTTTGCTCTGCTGGGAGGACAGGGCCAACAGTGCCTTAATGATGAGGAGGGGAACAAGCGTGGTGGCAAGTGGCTGGAAAGTACTCCTACACCCCTTGCAGGGGAGGAGGTGGGAGCACATTGGGAATACTGAGGGCCTTGGACTGATGGGTAAAAGTGAAGGAGGAGGCAGATCTAGTAAGTAACTCACATGGAATCCCAGATGTCTTGGGTGATCAGAACAAGTGGGAAAGGCAGTTGGGGATCTGAGCACATCTCAGTGATGATGAGTTAGGGCCCGGAATGAGTCAGAAATCAAAGCAGCCCAGGACATGCGGAAGCCATCACAGCAGAAGGAAGAGTGATGTGAAGGCGCAAGGTTCAGGTGCAGAAACAGAAACCAGGTGCTAGACCCCTGAAAGAGAGGAAAATGGGCTAGCCTTGGAACTGGATTTAACACAGGGAAGGAGTCAAATGCCTGCAGGGCTGGGCTGGTGATTAGTGAGGGGATCAAGGGCCAAGAAAACACAAGCGAGTGTTAGGACTGTGGCCAGCTAGGTGCACGTATGTTCTCTGCCAGCTGAAGGCTACTTCTTGGGTCCAGCAGTTTCTGCAAAAGAAAGCAAGCCCGGTGATGCCAGCTCTTCTGGTGTTTTTTGTTTTTTTTTTTTAAAGAGTAAAAGATTGGATTTTTAAAAGGAAATATACCTTTTTTTTTCTATTTTAAATGTTGGAAGCAAATCAAGATTAAAAAAGAAAAAACATTGTAAGTGCCAAGATGGTGGGGTAAAACTAGGCACATCTGTGGGCTGCCTGGCTGAAGCCTCTGCAGGAGGGGAAGGTATGCACCCGGAAGTGGACAGGGTTCCTTTCTCAGCCTCCTGCTGCCTGATGGTCTGAGTCTGGGAATGTTACTTGTCTGAGTCTCAAGTCCCTTGTGTGCAAGATGTAGATAGTAACTTTTCTCACAAAGCATTGTACTACCACTGATTATATGTGTAAAGTGGCTTTTTAAAAATTTATTACTTTAAGAAAAGACCTTGACATTGAAAGCAGCTTAGGCGCTCAGCTTCCCTCCGCTGCTCCTGTTTGCATCAGGGCAGATTTTTATTGTATATACCTGTCCTGACACACCACGGTTCATTTTTGACAAAAGAGGACAGATCTTGGTGCTCTATCGAGGTCATAGTCTGCAGGTAGGTTTACACCAAATTCGTGGGTCAATTTGGAATGTCAAAAGTGTTTTCCTTGATAGTACAGAAAGCATGACTATAGAATAATATATTAAAAGTGGTTGTAACAACAGCAACTGCAAAGGGAAAAAAAGTAAAAAGAAAACAAAAAGGCAATTTAGTTTGACACAGTTACTAATTCTGCTTGGCCACAGAAAGTTGTCTAGGGATCGCTTGACAGGGTAGTGTGAAAGAGAATTTGTAGAGGTGGGGAGCTGGGGGAGTCTTTTAGAGGGAAGATTAGCCAACCAAGTAATCAAACAACAGTTATTTTCTGAGCCCTGCAGGGAACCAAGAAGCATGGCCACCGTTAGAGGACACAAAGTCCTGAAAGGACTTCCTGGCCATGAGGCCTGAAGGCATTGATTTCACAGATAGGAGGAACAAAGACTTGTCAAATAAAAAGGACATAACCAAATAACATACAGATATAGGAATATCAAGGGAATCAATGTTAAGTTTTCAAATCTTCTTTGGCACTGGTGTTTCCATCCTTAGCAACAAATATTTGTTGGGCAGACTAAGGCCATGGCACAACTACCTTACTACATCAAGGACCGTTGTGTTCCTTCATTCATGTAGGAGGAGGGAAGAGATTGTATTATTAACTAGCAACCAGGTTCCCCCCTCTCTCCATCTCTCCTCTCTCCTGCCCCACACCAATACCTCAGTCTTCCTTTCCTGCTCAGAACTGTTTTACTTTTTGTCTTCTACCTGCTGTCTTGTTCTCTTTTCCTCTCTCATAGAACTGGCTATTAAGTACTGTTGATTCTCCCTCTTATTTTTCTTTAAATCTCTTCCCTCTTTCTATTCCTAACACATCTGACTTTCTTAAGTTTTTCAATCTTATCTATTTTTGTCTAGAATTATGTGCCACTTTGATATTTTTTTCCTCCAAAAACCTGCTGAGACTCTCTGCTGAACATTGGATCAAGTCTAAGATCTTCCATAGACTATTTCAGTGGTGGCAAACCTTTTAGAGCTTTCAGTGCAACAAATGCCCTGCTGTGGCACATGTGCCATAGGTTTGCCACAACTGAACCATTTCAAGGCCCTTTGCCCACTTTTCTTTGCCTAGCCCAGACCCATTTTTCTGCCACTCCTATAAAACCTGAAGTTTTTACTCCAGAAACTAATTTTTTGGGGAAAGCACTCAATAGATTATTTTCATTATTAGAGGATCCCCTAACTATAATTTTAAGAGAATTCATATTTAATCTGTCTTGAAATATGTATTACATTTACTTAAGAATATACATTCTGGCTTGAAACATTTTTCCCAACCCTTATAATGTTAATATCTTTATCCCAATAACTTGATCTGTCATTAGTTAAAGCCTATTTGGTAGTTTTTCCAACAGGGATGCCTGTTTGATGTATTATCCCATACTTAGTCATGACAGTCCTGTGATACATTATGTCACTCAATATTTTTGCCCCACAATAATAAATTGGAGAAATGAGACATCTGCCTACAATTTATTCTTATGTCTTTTCCTCTCTGAAAAGGAATGGCAACACTTCTAAAATCAGAAAGCTAGGTCAGCTTAATCCTTGCAAAAGCTACTCACAAATCCACATGACAATCACATTATTTTTGTATATTTTAGTATATTTGATTGAGATACTAAAGTATTTATGCCTTTCCTTGGAAAGGTGTTCTATTGATTAAGTAAAGAGTGAGTGGGAACTTAGCATTGTGAGGCATTATATTAGCCACAGGGCACAGAGATATAGATGGCAACAGCGTTGGAGGTGGTTGAAGGCTGAGTGTGATGTGTGGCTGAGAGCATGGGTTTGGGGTTCAGCTGATTCTCTCATTTACTAAGTGTGTACTCTTGGGTGTATGACTCTACTTAAGCCTTAATTGCTTCAGCTGAGGAAATGAAAATGATTTTGTATATCTCATAGGGTTGTACAAGATGGAAGGAGATATATACGCAAAGTTAGTTAGTTAGTATCTGGTATTTATAGCATACTTTCCACAAATGGTAACATTTTTTAACATTGGGGAGACAAGAATACAGGCTAGCACAACAGTGTAAGGAATTTACATTGAGCATTCAGGGTTGTATTAAAATCCCTAGGCTGGGCTGGGGATTTAGCTCAGTGGTTCTGGCATCTGCCTCGCAAGCATAAGGTCCTGAGTTCGATCGCCGATACCCAAAATAAAAAAATAAAAAAATAAAATAAAATCCCTAGGCTGAGGAAGTACACCAATGCCATTGATGCCGTAGGAGTCACTAATGTTCAGTGAGTGCCTATAATGTGCTAGGAAATGTTTCATCTTCACAGGTGTTTTGAGGTGTTATTGCCTTTCCTTTTTCATAAAGAATCTGAGCCCCACAGAGGTTAAAAAATTGGTACATTTTCAAACTTCTTCATGGCTCAGGGAAGATTTCCAAGCAAAGAGCCACCTCTTGAACACAGTAAGAAATCTCTAAACATGGGAAAATTAATAAACAGGTAAATTTGTTCATAGGAAGCAAACTGTATCCTGTGAAGAGACCAAAGTGGTGCATATAAGTAATTGAGAGGCATGGAAGTAGTCAGGAAGGAATCACTCCACACAGGGAAGTCGAGGCTAAAGAAGAGAAGACTTGATTTGAAATTCCTTTAAAGCAGAGGCCTGTTTCAGCCTTCTTTCTGATGACACACAAGGACTATTAGACTGATTTGTATAAAGTAGTAGACAATAAATTAATTAACCTAGAAAAAAATCAGTAAAATATTACTTCTTATAACCAGAAGATTGAGAGAAAATATATGAAGCACCCACATAAGCCTTATAAGAACTTGGATTATAAAACCACTAATGTGTCTGTGGAGACATATTGATTATCTCAGGGGATAATTGTTGGTAGTGAATTATCTAGACTGGAAAACAGAGAGGGAAAGGTAGAATTATCCTAAGTTGAAGAGATTAAAGGCAGAGAAGAGAGCGCTCAGTGGTGTTTTAGGTTGGACACGTCTGTCTCTCATGCTCTGGAAGGGCACAAGCAGAAGTGAATGATACGGAAACAATGACAGTACCCGAGTAACAACTCGAAACTTGTCCACTGCAGTGCAGATTTCACCTCCTCTGTTTCTGACACTGGAGACGGAGCATCTAGTTATTATGCAGCATTTTCTAGCTTCTTAGGAGGCTTTATTTGGTGGTGCACAGAGCTGTCTCTGCCTGGCCGCCTAAATGAAAGTAATGTGCACGGGAATGCCATCAGCTGAAGTGGTGGGCCAGCAGGGTAGCAGCATGCTGCAGACTCCGATCCTGGAGGCAGGTGTGACAACAGCTTCTCACTCTTGTTTATAGCACCAAGTTTTAGGTAAAATCGTACAGTCCACCAAGCAATTTCATACATGTTGTGCTCACATCCTCACAGATGCTCAATGGAATAAACAAGTTCTGCCATGCTTGCTTTGTATTTGAAGGGACTGAGTGTTGGAGCAGTCAACCTAAGTGATTTGATTAACCAGGTACTAGTGCACATGGCCAGGCACCGCCCTGCACTGTGGGCCCAGAGCTTGGACTCCTTCCTTCCCATCAAGGCATCTGTGCAGATTGCTCAAGGGGTAGTTTCCCCAGGTGTGTGCAGGGAACCCACAGAAATAAGGGTGGCATGCATTATGTGGTGTCTTAGCTAGTTAGTATTGGTATCTAATTAACCATTATTATTTATTTAATTATCCCAGTGGGGTCTATCCATTCCCTAGGATATGTACTTGGTAATTAAAGAGTGTCTTTTTAAATTAAAAGCTCTCTTTAAAAATGCTTGAATTCATCTTGTATCATGATAACCAGATGCAGGTTGTCCTCAGTATCCATGAGTATTGAATCCAGGATTGTTGCCTTCCTGCCATAGCTACTAAAGTCTGTGAATGCTGAGGTCTGTTACATAAAAGGAGTAGTGCTTGCATATAACCAATGCTCATCCTCACATGTACTTCACATCACCTCTGGATTACTTATGGTTCCTAATGCGATGTAAATTCTATGTCAGTAGCTTTCATACTGTATTGTTTAGGGGACAATGACAAGAAAGAGGTGTCTTTACTCATTCAGTGTAGACATATTTGATTCCTGGATATTGAATCCCTGTTTGCTGAACCTATAGAGGGTATGGATGGCTGACTATACAGCCCGCCCCACATGGCATGGGGATTGAACTCAAAGCCTTCACACTGAGCTACATCCCCAGCCCCTTTTTTATTGTTCAGTTGCTCAGGCCACATGGGAATTTGTGGCCCTCCTGCTTCAGCCTCGCAGTGCTGGGATCACAGGTATGCACCATCACATCTGCCTTACATGGTTTACATACACACTTATAAGCTATAAGCTATTGAATCAGTGTAATAAGGCTGCCATAACAAAAACCCACAGGATTACCCAGCAGAAATTTATTTTCTCATTGTCTGGAGGCTAGAAGCCCGAGATAAGTAGTCAGTGGGGTTGTTTTCTCCTGAGGCCTCTCTCTGGCCTGTGGAAAGCCACGTCACTGTCCTCACATGGTCTTTCTCAGTCTGCACACACCATGACCTCTTCCTCTAAGTATGTCAGCATATTGAATTAAGGCCCACCCATATTACCTCAGTGTGGGAAATTGTAGAATTTAGTTATCTAGTTGTAAGAATTGATCACAAGAAGTTTGTTAACTGAGAAAATTAAGAAGTTGTTTCTGGGAATTTCCACAAGTCTGTTTGTTAAAAGAATTCCAGAAAACTTTAAGAGACATTGTAAAAGTTTTACAGGAGAAAAACAGGTTTTCCTAGTTTTCTTATTAACCATTGTCTGGGGTCAGAGGACTGCAACCCAATGACTCTACGGGTGGTGAGAGAGATACGACTCACCATGTACATCTGTGATGTTTGTGATGGGCCAGTGGGTTTGATCTCTGCTGAAGTTGCCCTGCTTTCTTGATACCATCTGATAGGACGAGGGCTGTGGTGTACTCTTAGATGTATGGGATTGGTGAACAGAAATGTGGGTTTTGTAAATTCTCCTGTAGCTTTTATGAGTCACTTAAAGTCACTGGTTAACTCCAGAGGTTAAAACCAAAAAGACAATAGCCAGAATAACTAAGCTGCTTTCCTACATGTATAAAAGCCTTACTTCTTTCCTTTGTGATTGTCAAATAGTTCCAGGAGAATAAACTGCTGTTCGTCCCCCAGGCTGTCTCCTTTTCTTTCTTTAAAGGTTGGTGCTTTCCAGGGTCTCCGATCTCCCTCAGCTTACCTTAACCACCTCTTTTTTTAATTAATTTTATTGGTACATTTTAGATATACATAATGACCACATTCATTGTATGGAATTTGTATCTGTACATGACGTATCTTCCATTCTTATTTTTTCCCATTCCCTCCCCTCCCTTCAACCCTTTTCCCACTCCTTGTTTATAATTTGCTTCCATTTTTCCTTCTATTCTCTTGTTTTCTTTTACCTTTCTTCCTTTTCCCTTTCCCTCTCCCTTGTTCTCCTTCCCATTTGAACATTTTATTCCTATTTCACAATATCTATTATATATTTTGGTCCTTACTTGCCCTTTCAGTTTCTCACACCAGAGAAACAACATGATATTTAAACATGTGTGCCTGATTTATTTCACTTAAGAGTATGGCCTCAAGTACATCCATTTACCTAGATATGTCTTAAGTTTATCCTTCTTTATGGCAGAGTAGTATTGCATTATATGAAAAATCACATCTTCTTTATTCATTCATTGGTTGATGGACATTTGGGCTGTTTCCAAGTTTTAGCTATTACAAACTGTGCTACTATAAACATGGGTGTGTATATATTGCTGTGCTTTATCACTTCTTGAAAGGACCTGTCTTCAAATATATTCAAACGCTGAGGAACTGTTGGTGAGGAATCCCACAGAATTTTGGTGGAACACAATTAGCTCCCAATGGCTATACACTGATATCAATCTCTGCCTTTTTGGAGGAAGTTTTGATAAGTACTAATGAGCCTGTCTATCTGTAGGAATGGTTGCCTCTACACCAGCATTGTCCATAGAAATATAATGTAAACCACAAAAATAATTCTAAATTTTCTAGCAGCCTCATTGAAAATAAAATAATTTTAATAAAATATAATATTTAGCTCATTACATCACAAACATTGCCATTTCAGTAGATAATCAATCAGCATAAACATTTTATTAAGATAGTCTACTTTTTTGATCTCAGAGCATCTTGAACCCTAGTGTGCATTTGTTTTCTGTTACAGCACATTTCAATTTGGACAAGGCACATTCTAGGGCTCTGTAGATGCCCTGGTAAGTGGCCGCCATTTTTTTTTTTTTTTTTGGTACTGGGGATAGAATTCAGGTCCTTGTGCTTGGGCAGCAGGTGGTGAAATCACTGAGCTAAATCCCCGGCAAGTGGCTGCCATTTTGAAGGCCAAGACTCTCATCTGAGATCTCACATGACTTCTTGCTTCAAACTTTGAAAGCTAAATTTTAACGTTTACTCATATACTTGCTGAAAGAAACCTCTAATCCCAATCCTTTCACCAGTGGATTTCAATGGAAGGCATCACTTCTCTAAAATGTACTCTAGAAAGTATTCATGATACTCTCTCTCTCTCTCTCTCTCTCTCTCTCTCCCCCTCTCCCTCTCCCCATCCCAAAATTAAATTCTTAAAAGAAAATATAGGTGACAGAAATGTGTGAAATCTGGCCAAGTGTAAGATAAAAGAAATGCTTGGACCTGTGGGGAATTTGGAGAATGTGGGTCATGCTTAAATTTAAAATTAACAAAGCAAAAATAAAAATTCCATGGCACGAATGCTAAGATAATAGAATTGTGTCTATCAACTAATGAATAGATAAAAAATGTAGTATATATACACAATTAAGTATTAGTCATAAAGAATAATAAAGTCCTGTCATTTTTAGCAAAATGGATGGAACCAGAGGACATTATGTTAAGTGAATTAAGGCAGACCCAGTAAACAAATACTGTATATTCTCTCATATGTGGAAACTAAAAAAATATCAAACCTAAGAGTAAAACAGTGATTATGAGACGTTGGGAAAGGTATGTGGGAGTGAGAATGGATAAAAGGAAGCCTGATTTGAACAGTACATGCTGTTTGCATCCATGAAAACATCACATTGAACTTCATTAGTATGTATGATTAACATATATTAAGTCAAAAAAGAAAATAAATCTATGCCAGTCCAAAGAACTCTAAGATAATACAAATAATACTTTTTGAAGATAATACTTTTTGAAATCTGAATCATTTCACACAAACAGTATTTTATTTGAATAAAGTAAATGGATGTTTTCAATAAACCCTTCTTGACTGGAAGTCTCTCTTCCTACTAGGAATTAGGTCTGTCACTACATTCCCATTCAACTGGTTACAGTGTCTTGGTGTTCTTGTGCCACGTATTATGCCCACACTACCTTTTGGGCATTCTTGTTATTTTCAAATCCATGATCACAGTGCTACTCTTCTACTGCACATTATAATACACAGCCTGGAGACCTTCTTATAGCGATTCTCTGATATTTTCCTTCCTTGGTTATGGTGAAATTTTAGCATGGGGAACAGCAAGAGGGGGATACTTTTTATTCCCTGGGTGAAGTTTTATCCACATGGCTTTATAGAGAAGCTCTTCCTTGGACATTTAGGAAAATTAGTCTTAAAAGCTTTATCACTCGTATATGCCTGCCCTGGCTATGTACTGCTACTTAGGTTGTTGTGACTTAGTATCAGTGTGACGGTAAACTAGGAGGAAAAAAATCTATGTTTGGTCACAGCCAGAGGTGTGTGGTTGGTTATTGTATTTTCTTATCTGGGAAAAAATTCCTTGTAGCTCCTGAGACAAGGATCTATTTTAATTTCTCTCCTTTTCTTGAGGTTTTTTCTCCTGCTTCCTCTGGAGTAAAGAACATACTGGTCCTTAAACTAGATTAAGTCTAAAATGCTACATTTTCAGGGAAAGCATCTAAAAAACCAAAAAGTTAAAAAAAATTTGCCTTTCCTTTCTCATGTATTACATAAAACCTGGTTATGCCAAATTTGCTTTTCTGTGCCCTCTTAAGAGTCTCCTCATTAGCCAAAGCACACTTTCAATGACTAATCAATAGTCCTTAGGGAACATTTATGCATTGTACAGAAAGGGAGGATTCTGGGCTAACCGAGAAGTAGATTTAGTCTCTTGAGGCAAACTCATACATGAACATTTAAAAAAAATAATAGGGTGTGCACTTGTGAGTGTGTGTGTGTGTGTGTGTGTGTGTGTGTGTGTGTGCAGTCTGGAAGAAGAGGATTGATCAAATAAGAACTCTGACTGCTTAATCCAAGCTTAGACTATATAGTTATTGTAATAGAGGATGAGAATGGGATAAAAGGGAAAAAAATAAAACAGAAAAGCTTCATATTATAAATCTGTTCCTTAATGCTCATAGCTCCAAGAGCTTTAAAAATCAACTTTTATTAGCTTCCTATTAGAGGACCATTTCCCTTATAATTTGATTATGAGAATGGATATATTTGGAATCTACATTT
Source organism: Heterocephalus glaber (assembly GCF_000247695.1). The sequence goes on along the minus strand of NW_004624780.1, from coordinate 9,941,148 downwards.
CCATATAGATAGAACCACTCTGTTTTTATGACCCTGATGTACTCTTAAAGACTCACAAAGAGACTCTATCTACATTTCCTCAGTTGATTGTTTTCAAGAAAGAAATACTAAGAAAATCCACTAAGCTAAGGGGCAGAGGGTTGAGGCTAGGGAGTAATCAATGGCCCAAGTTGGCCTAAGTTGACCTTTTTGAAACTCATTAGAAATAAGTTCTTAATATTTTAACCTTGTAGAATACATCAGTTAAAGGCTAATTACTCTTGAATTTTTTCCCTCTTTGATCCATTCAAGAAAATATTTATTTTCTTTTTTCCCCTATTTCTCTCTCTCTCTCTTTCTCTCTCTGTTTCTCTTATAAAAATGTGCAGAAAACAGGCTGACTTCTAATCTTAAGTGCTCATTGCCCAAGTCCATGCTGGCATTAATTATAGGTAACAAACAGTGATCTTTTACTATGTGCTAGCATTGATGCCTTATGTCATTTAGTCTTCATAACTACCCATGATAGGTACTATTATTATTCCCATCCATAAATAAGCACTTTGTAGATTGTTACAGAGTGCAAGGAAATTGGTCAAGGTGATAGGCATAATTTATAAAGTATGAGTTGGGCATCTGGTTTAGGAAGCTATTCTGCCATCCTGCTTAGAAATATATCCATAGCCATGATCTTGTTTGATTCTCACATCAGGCCCATGGGACAGTTATTGTTACCATTCTCATACTAAAGATGCACACAGCCTCAGGACAGGACATTACTTGGACAAGTTCAACAGCTAGTTCAATGACAGAGCCAGGGTCTCCACTACTCATGTTAAAAGGGCTCTGGAAAGAACGGGTACAGGCCCTGCATCCAAGAAACTATGGGGACAGGGGCTTCAGGGCTCCTGGGTAACCTTTCAGATGTGAGACTCAGATGAGCTTGGTGTTTGGAGTAATGGACGAAGTGGAGCTCTGTGAAGAGAGTGTCTGCCCTGCACCTCGACAGTTTCACTCCAAATTGATAGTCATGGGGAAATGCTACCTTTCTTGAGGCATTCAGAATGACCTGGAAAATTGCTTCATTATGAGAATAAGGAGAAGTAAACCCTTTATAGTGTTTTCCCCTTTTGGGCAAGAAAATTTTGATTGAATTATTTTTTATTCCATTTTATATTTCTGGAAAGAATTAATTCAAGGCAGAAGTCATTGTCTTAAATGATGATTTTTGTTTCTAAACTTTGGGGTGAGAAAAGAAAATATGATCCTACTGTGTTAATACTCTGTTTTGGGATTTCGTATTCAGTATGGATTTCACAGGTGGGCAGGCAAACACACAACTGCAGGAGTGGGGAGGGAGAGCTGAAGTGTGAGATGCTTCTCTCCAGTGCAGGGAAGACTTCTCTGTTAAGAACTCTAGCAGTAGTTCTATTAATCAATATTCATAGAGATAATAAAGTCCAAGTCCCTTATGCAGTTGATGAGAAACTGACACTTGGAGAGGCTGACCTGCCCAGCCCCTTCTCAGGAGCAGACTGTGAAGCATGCAGGTACTCAGGATGGCTGGAAAAATGTGAGGAAAGAGGAAGCATCAGATTGAAACAGAGTAGTGTGTCCACTTGGCTCTTCCAGCAGAGGAAGTCTAAGAGAACCTAAGTGTGGAGCCAGAGAAAATGAGATCAGGACATCAAGACTGAAGGAGTGATTTGTGAGAAGTGCCCAAAGCAGGAGCATCCTCACTGTCTCCCAGCAGAATCCATTTGTCTGTGCAGGACTGAAGGGACAAGGCTTCTGCAAGGTCACACAGGAAGTTCGAGACATAACAAGGATGAGGTCCCAGTTGTCTTTGTTTCCCACTACCTTGTGGTACAAATTTGTGAGTGAATCACATGGGTTCCAGAATCTCAAATCAGACATCAGTCAATTTTCTATTCTGCCACTGTGACCTCGAACAAAATACTTGTCTTGAGTTTTTCAAAGTTATATTGGAATAGTAATTCATGGAGTCATGAAAGTAAAACAAATTATATAGCAGAAGAATTTATCACAAATTTTAGAACTAGGGGAATTTGTAACAAGTGATGAGTTTTTTGATTGTTGATTAAGATGACACAACCTGTGTCTCCTCTCTGTCTTTTTCTCTTTCTCTCTCTTTCTCTTTCTTTCTCTCTCTCTTTTTCTTTCTCTCTCTCTCTCTTTCTCTTTCTCTTTCTCTTTCTCTTTCTCTTTCTCTCTCTCTTCCTCTTCCTCTTTCTCTTTCTCCCCTGCCCCCATGGAGTCCTGCTTCCCTCCAACACCAAACTCCTTCCTGACTCTGGCATTTGCCAGGGAAGGCTGGGAGCAGGATGCCTCTGTGACAGTGCAAAGGGGTGGCCTTGCTGTCACCATGTTCTCACCAACTGAACACATGGCTCAGGTGAAAACCTTATTGTCAGCTGAAGTCCCAGCTCAGAGTTAGTAAGTTTAGGCCCAAGTAGATACAACTAGTTTGGTAGGAGGAGCCAGGATTTCTAGATGAGAAATATGGATAAGGTAAAGCTTACGATGGGAGACTTTATGCTTTTCATGTTGGGCAAAACCTATTGTTTTGTCTCCCCTGATGTATCAATAAAATACAACTACATGGCCAAAAGGTAAAACATTTATATAAAAGACAGTTGACACCCCCTGTTTAGAAATAGATCAGAGAAGAAAAAAATTGACATAAAATTCTATTGATTTAACAATTCAAGTAATATTTATGCAGAAGACATAAAGTAATTAATAGAATTTCCCAGGGCATAGGTAGAGGAGGGAATTTGCCAATTTGTTTCTTTTTCAAATACTGAGGTTATATTGAATGAATATTGGAATACTTCTCAGAGACTATTATATATATGGAAAAAAATCTTTTAGTTTCAGTGGATATTTCAAGAAAATGGCTTTTTGATTTAAATTTGCAATTAGAGTCTGAGTTCAGAGTTGATGTTTAATTTTCTCTCTCAATTTCTTTTTCAGTAGAGTTACAGGGATGTAATATGTGCCCAAATAATATCAGTTACAGGAGTGGAAGCAGAATCTACAAAAGTCCCTTATAATACCAATAATGCTAGCTGACATTTATTTATTGCTAGCTGCTAATTATCAGGTATTGTTTTGAGTTCTTTGTGTGTATTAACTCATTTAGTTTTCTCAATAGCCTTCAAAGATAGACACTGTCATTATTCCAATTTTATAAATGAAATACAGGGCAATTAAATAAGTTGTCAAAAGCCACATAGCTAGAGTATAAAAAAGTCATGACTCAAACTCCAGTAACTTTGCTCTAGAGCTTAATTCTTTACTATTAATTTGTGCAGTGGTCCTAAAGCTACAATGATTAAAACCAAGATCCCATTTTAAAGATATTTCTAGGAGTAAACAAAGATAAAAAATTAGTACCACATGGTGAAAATCGGTATTACATTAATTCAGACCTTAGGGCCTGCATTAGAGAACTGATTTCACAAAAAAATGAGAAGACAACATAGGGCCATGGACTCAAATGCTAGGGGCTGAGAAGACAGTCTGGGTGCGGGGTGCTGAATTTATGTGAGCCTGTGTGGTTGACCACATAGTAATGGGCAGTAATCTAACCTGCTCGATGTTCGTACTGGAAGGGAAATCTGCACACAGACAGATACTCCAAGGTGCAGATGCACAGAAGAAGGACTGAAGATGCAATGAGAAGGTGGCTGGTACAGGCCCAAAAGAGAGGCCTGTAGGAAGGACCAGACCTCCTAATACCTTCACTTGTGATGTGGGACTGAGAGAAAATAAATTTCCATTGTCTAAGACACCCAGGCTGGGTTATTTGTTAACTAATGTTAACTAAGGGGAGTAACCACAAAGTCAAGTATGTCTTGTTGACCAGTTCAGAAATATAGATCTGGTGCTGCCACATTTAATAATTTTTTAAAAGAAGCCATAAATCAGAGTTTCAAATTAAAATATCCTGATTAAAAAAAAAAGAAATCACATAATTTAATAAAATATTAAGCTCTATAGGCTCAAACAAAATGCATCAGTATTAGATTTTGTTTATGAACCTCCAGTTTATACAGGCTGATCAAGCCTGCCTAGGCACCAGTACACTGTCTGGCCCAGCATAAGGTATTCCTAGTTATGATTAGAGGGACTCAGAGATGCAGTAGGCCTGGGAGGAGAACTGGATCATCCACCTCTCAAGGGTTGCAGGGCAGGGGAAATTGGTGGTGTAGGAATGCAGTTTTAGGAGGTACACTTGGGCTTACACTGAGGGGGGTGGTTAACTGCTGAGTCAGGATAGTAAGGGAGTGTTTTCCAAGTAAAGAAAGCAGTTGTACATGTGCCTTGGGAAAAGAGATGTGGCCCTTGAGTGAAAAAATGATACCTCATGTTTGGCATATAGAGTTAAAGTGGGAGGAGTGATTGCAGAGGCAGGGAGGGAAAGCAGGGCCACATTGTTATAAAGCATATCCAGAGAGCAATGGGAGGGACAGAAGGGATTTAGGCAGACAAGGGTAGAATCTAGTTTTTAGAGATTTTCTTGGGTGTAGTTTAAAGGTTGAACTGGAAGTAGTTAAGGTGAAAAAAGGGACACCAGTTAGCAGACAGTGCAATAGAAGATGATTGTCTCAACTTAAATAATGACAGTAGAAATAGAGCAGATGTAAGAAATAGCAATGAAGGATAATGTCAAGACTTATGATTGGTTGCGTGTGAGGTAGAGGAGAAGAATGAGTTCAAGATGACTCCCAGTCTTCTGATTTAAGCAACAGATTGGACTTGTATGTCACTCACTGAGCTACACAGATGGAAAGTTTGGAAGCCACCATAGAGATGAGTTTAATTTTATATATGATGAGTTTGAAGTATCTTGATTATCTAAGTGGGTTGGAGAAACTTGTATAAAAAAACAAGAGGGCCCACCTGGAAAACAGCTGCACAGGCTCTCAGGCCTCAGCCAGGGCCCTGCCCAGACACCAGTGACTTGGGCATTCAGGCCCCAGCTGATGGCCTGCCTGGAAACCAGTTGCACAGGCACACAGGCCCCAACAGTGGACTGCCCAGATACCATCACTAGGCATGTGTAGGACCCAGCCAGGAACCCACCTGGACAATAGCCCAGCATTGGTATCCAGAAGGCTATCATTCTGAACCCAGGTATTGGCTCAGTGGTAAGCATCAGAGAGATGGTCTCTCTGAGGCTTGTTGAGAATTGAAGCCAACTGGAAGAGCAAAGAGTCACCTCAATAAAGGTGCAGCGGACTGTGTTAGTTGAAATGAGAAGATACCTAAACAAGTCTCATAATGAGACTTCCAGATCACATAAGGCTACCCCAAGGGGCAACACAATGGAACAATCTGAAACTCAAACATCGGGACTCCCTTAACCGGCAACAAAACAGGATCTGGAAAAAATGAAATAGAAAAAATTTCTCAGATAACAACAGAAGTTATGCTCATAGTGAAAGACATGATTGATAACTCTAGAGCAGAGACAGATAAAAAAAATAGAGGAGCTGAGAAATATGAGAAATCTCAGCATAGGAAAAAAATGGAATCTATCAAACAAATGCAAACATATAACATAAAACAGATATCCAGAAGATTAAAAACTCCATTGAAGGTTTACACAGCAGATGCTACTACTGTTTAAACTCTTCAGTGAAATTGAAAGGGAAGCAATACTCCCAAATTCATTCCTAGAAGCAAGCATCACCTTGATCCCCAAAGCAGAGAAAGACCCAACCAAAAAGGAGAACTATAGGCCAATCATACTAATGAACA
>NW_004624780.1:9881055-9929909 GCF_000247695.1 Heterocephalus glaber | reverse complement strand
TCATTATTTGCAGATGACATGATAATCTATATAGAAGACCTCAAGAACTCCACCAAAAGTCTTCAACACTTAATAAGCAAATTCAATCAAGTAGCTGGTTACAACGTCAACACACAAAAATCCATAGCTTTCCTCTACATGAACAACAGACTCACTGAGAGAGAAATAGGGCAAACAATTCCTTTCACACTCTGAAAGAACAGATTGCAGAGGATATCAGAAAATGGAAAGACATCCCTTGCTCCTGAGTAGGAAGCACCAATATAGTGAAAATGGCCATACTTCCAAAACTGCTATATAGATTCAATGCAATTCCAATTGAAATTTCAACAGCATACTTCACAGAGCTGGAGAAGACAACCCAAAAATTCATTTGGAACACAAGAGACCTAGAATAGCAAAAGCAATTCTAGCCAACAAAGATAAGAGAGGAGGTATCACAATCCCCAACTTGAAATTATACTACAAAGCTACTGTGATAAAAACAGCATGGTACTGGCAAAAAAGGACCTGAGGACCAGTGGAACACATTAGAAGATGCAGAGACAAATTGAGACATACACAGCCACCTCATCTTTGACAAAGGAATCAAACACCTCACTGGAGGAAAGATAGCCTCTTTCATAAATGATGCTGGAAAAATTTTGTTTCAAGTTGCCAAAGACTACAACTAGACCTATATCTCTCACCAAGCACTAAATTAAAATCAAAATGGATTAAATATCTAAATATTAAAACTGAAAAAATAAACCAGCTGAAAGAGAGGTTAGGTAGAATTCTTGAAGACACTGGTGTAGGAAAAGATTTTATGAATAAAACCTCAGTTGCATGTGAACTAGCAGAAACAACCAATAAATGGGATCTCTTCTTGCTAAAAAGCCTCAGCGCAATAATAACCACCAACAGTGTGAAGAGACAATGCACAATGTGGGAAAAATTTTCACCTGCTCTTTCTCATACAAAGGTCTACTATCTAGAATCTATAAAAACTTTAAAAAATCAGACCTACCAAATTTAAAGACCCAATCCAAAAATGGGCATCTGAAATGAACAGACATTTCTCAGACAAAGAAGTAGAAATAACAAATAAACATATGAAAAAATGTTCAACATCACTGGTCATTGGAGAGATGCAAATGAAAACAACCCTGAGATTCCACCTCACACCGGAAAGAATGGCTGCTATCATGAAGTCAATCAATAACAAATACTGGCAGGCCTGTTGGGAAAAAGGAGCCCGTCTCCATTGCTGGTGGGAGTGTAGACTGGTTCAACCACTATAGAAATCACTATGGAGATACCTCAAAGAACTAGGACTGGAAGTCCCATTTGACCCAGCTATTCCCTTACTGGGTATTTTCCCCAAAGAATTAAAAAAGCGATATATGTGCACCCATGTTCATAGCAGCGCAGTTTGTAATAGCTAAAACTTGAGAACAGCCTAATTGCCCTTCAACTGAAGACTAGATAAAGAAAATGTTTTTTTTTTTTTTTATAAAATTGAGTACTACTCAACCATGAAGAATGAGAAATTAAATACATTTATAGCTAAATTGATACACATTCAGGCGATACTAAGTGAAATAAATAGGACACACATGTGTAAATACCGAATAGTTTCTTTAGTGTGAGAAACTGAAAGTGTAAATAAGGACTAAAAGGTATAATAGATAATGTGAAATGCGAAGAAAAGGGGCAAAGGGGAAGGGGAAGTGGGAGGGGTAGGGGAAAGGAAAGAAGGGAATGGAATTAATATGAGAAAATGAAAAAATGGAAACAAAGTCTTTGTAAATAGGGAGGGATGGAGGCATTGAAGGGAGGGCAGGGGAAGGGGAAAAAAATAAGAACCAAGAGAGATTATGTAAAGGTGAAAATTTCCAATGATGAATGTCATTATTTTGTATACCTAACATGTACCAATAAAATTAGTAATAAAAAAGATCAAAATGTATGAAAGGAAATAATCTTTTTACGAATTACTGGAAAACAATAATGACAATTATATGTATAATGTTAGTGCAGAAACATTTAACAATACTGTTGCAAACATGTAAATAAATAATCACTGCTCTTCTGATTCAAAGCCTGAGGGTAGTAACTTTTCTCACTATAAAGTATAAAACCCAAACTTTGTAGTTACATAAATTCTGAACTTATGTTAGGCATGCTATTTAAGTCTCTTTTATATACATGCTTTGATCATAAAATGCAAAAAGTATTTAAATAAACATTTAAAAAATATTACAACAAAAACAATTCATTGTCATTAATCTTCCTCAAAATACTCCCCTTGATTCAAAAACACTTATCCCACTGTTTTTGCAACTTTCTTAAGCAATTCCAAAAGTCATTTTTTGGTGAATATCTTTTTGTGGCTGCTTTGTTATTCTGAATCAGTGTATCCTTATCCATGCTATTCACCACATCTGGCACCAGGTGAGTTCTGGCTCTTCCCCAATGTCAAAATGACCATGGAAGGTGAACATTTGGAATAAATGCTGAATATCAAACCATCTACAACAGCGCACTGAGGTCACTGTTTCAGACACGCATGAAGACTGCTAGAACTGCTTCAGAAAGTGGTGAGAACAATGGGATAAGTGTGTTTGAATCATGAGGGAGTATTTTGAGGTGGTTTAATGGTGATGTGTCTTTTAGTGTAATAATTTTAAAAATTTAAACATTCACTTTATTGTTTGATCATACTTCATACAATCTATCACACAGCAAGCATATATCACAATTTGTCCGCATTTCGGCATGAATCATTATTCATCACAGAAAATCCTTCAAAAAATGGAATAACAGCTGAAAATATGATGAATGCATGTCAAAAGGAAAATGATCGCCCAATGGAGATCTTTATCTATGTATTTGAGCATCTTCCAGTATATATCTTGCTAAAGTGTTAATTTCCTGCCCAATTACTGGGTCTCACAACAGGTAGTCCCAAAGATTTTCAAATACAAGATTATAAACTTGCATCATGTGCTAATATATCACAGGTGTGGCTCTAGCAAAGGATGGGAAATGTTTGAAAAAAGACAGCTTAGAAATACTAAGGCTGGTGATGCTTCCAAGGTCAACTTTACTTTTTATTGGTAAAATGATTGCAGTGGTACTTGGTGAATTCTTTTTAGACATTTGTGGAGTTCTGACAGATCTGCCTTTTCCTCAGTTGGTCTATAAAGCTGATTTTTGTAACTGGAATAAAACCCAGGTTATATGAAAAGTTCTGCATCACCTGCTTTTATCTTCATCATCACTAAACCATGCAAAGTTGGAAGTCTTTACCTCTCCATTTCCTTATGCCATCTTCCTTCAAAAAGGACTTAGTCTAGTAGCCATTATATTCTATTTTTTTCTCTCTTTCTCCCAGAAATGAAGATGGGGAAATATATTATGTCAACTCAATCAAGCCCTTAAGGTAACAGAAACCCCTCTCCTCCCATTTCAGAGAGCTCGTATAAGCAGCAGTGAAAGATAATCTCCATCTTTTTGCTAGCACACATGAGAGAAAGCTTTTATACTAGATGAGATGAAATTAAAAAGGTCACTGTTCAATGGTTTGATCTCTTGGTTAAGCATCTCTGTTCTCAGCAATTTGTGAAAACTGAGGTTACGTCATCCCCAAGGCTACTGGAGTATGAATTGTATGGCCTTGAAAATGCCTAATGGTGCTACCTGTCCATTTTAAACTGAAAGTATATCATTTTTGCAACTTGGCTTTGGTTTGCAGCATTGAGTACTGGAAGGGCAGAATCCAGCTGTTCTCACAGTATGCAGTGATGAGTGAGGCACTCAAGGCAGAATATCATTGTTATGGATGTGTATACAGGGGGAATCTCTAATCTAATGGGAATTTAATAGTTTTGCTTAGTGTGGTTTATTTTCCTCTGGCTGAGCATTAGTGTCTTGAGAAGTGTTAGATTCAGGTTCTGCCATTCATATCCAGTATTGTAGAAAATCATGTTTAAACTAGGATGTGTTATTGAAGCAAGGGCTCAGAATGAGATGGTTTGAAATGGAAATACCATCCATAGCTCAGTTAGTTGCCAATACAAAATGAAAAGTTCCAAGGTACCAGCTGAAGTTTTATTCAAGGCAAAAACATCTAGACATCACAAACAGAGAAGTCTTAGCTACATTGTTAGAGTGGGTTCTACATGATTTACTAATGGATTGTTTTTATGCATTATGGCAACATGGCCAGGGAAGTAAAGCACTTTGAAAGGTCAGCGAGCGCCTCGGGATGAGTTTCCACTGCTTCTATGCCTTGTGTCGTGTAGAGAGCCATATGTTTTCGTGCCTCTATCTTCTCAGATCAACTAGTTGACTTCTAAATTCCTTTTTGATTCTATCATTTGAGGAGCTTAGAATGCTCTATTATGAACTCTTTTCTGGGACCACTGCTCATCTAGCTTTAAAACTTGGCTTTGCATGCAACATCCGAAATGATATCCTAAAAATGATATCCTATGCTGACTGGTTAGCTCGGTTGAAAGATGGAAATGCAAGACAGCATCTCTTCTGACAAGTTTACAAGCAGCACAAACTCCTAAGGACATCCCTGTCAGAACTGTATGCTTGGCCTTTATTGGAAAAAATTATTCTGGACAACTGAAGCATATTTATAAGGGCACCAGCTAGAAATGGCTCAGTGTGTGTTATGCTGATGGGTGCTCACTCTTTCTCCTTCTGCAGGCGGCGATGGTGATCACAGGTGGAGGAAACCCCGCCATGACATTGGGTTCTGTGCCCACTTGATTGGCTGCTACAAGTGGGAAGAAGACAACCTCTGACAGAACACAAGGCCCTGGGCTAAGCAGTTGGGATCAATCCTTCATCGGTACTCTGGAAGTTTCCTAGCCACTTGAAATTGAAAAAACATTTTTGGGTCCTAGGAGTTGGGTGGGATTTTACGATTGGGCAGGAAGATTTATTTTGCCTACACTTTAAAACAACATCCTAGATAAGAGCAGTCAAATACCTGTGATTTTTACTTTTGTGTGAATAATTCTAATAAAACTAGCTGACGTTATTAAACAGTGGCAATATGTCCAGCTTTTTCTTTTTCTTTTGCTATGAATTTTGGCTGGTCTCAAACTCACTATGTAGCCCAGGCTGACCTTGAATTCATGGCAAACCTCCTGCCTCAGCCTCCCGAGTTTTGGTACTAGAGGCATGCATCATCGTGCCCTGCTATGTGTGATTTTTATGTAAGCCAACTCATTTAATTTTCAAAATCACACTTAAAGTAGTTGTTGGCCTTTATAGAGATAAGGAGACTGAGGCTCAGAAAATTTAAGTAACACCATACTAGTAAGTGACAGGGTCTAACCCATGCCAGTGGCTCCGCCTGGCCCAGTCCTATCTGTTGCCTGTGGCTTCCTTGCTTCCTCTCTCCTGAAACAATGCAGATGAGAGGCCATGACTAAAAGGCAAACCCCACAGCCCTGAGGGAGCATCCACACTTCTCTTATCTTGAATGTTGACCTATTTTGGCTTTTAGTTATGCATGTGCTTGTCATTCCCTATTAGACTGAGAGTTCAAACCTAGGAAATCATTGCAGGTTTCTTTCTTCTGTCTGTGGTTTTGTTCCCATTTGGTGCAGTCTTGTTTTCTTGTTTGAATGGTAATATTTGCCTGTTTGCTGGTTATTATTTTTGAAAAATTATTTGTGGGAATAGAGAGGGTTTGTGTTTGTTTCTGCCAAGCATTGATAGGAGCCCCAGAACGAATTGCCATGGACCAACTGCCAGGATGGAGCATCCCTGAATCATCTGTCCCATGGATGAGACTATACTGGACTCTCAGACATATTCTACATTCTTTTCCCTTTCCTGCTCCCATTCTGTTGTCTAAATGGTTTTCTCCTTTTTGAATGTCTGTCTCCTCCATTGCTGCCTGTACAATCTTGCCCATCTGTGTCTGACTTGAATGCTCTCTCTTCCATGAGATGTCATACGTTCCACCTGTCCATATCACATATTTCCACTGCATTTTGTTTCTTCTTCATGGCTCAAGCTGCAAACTCAGGTATTATGTAGGATCCATCCTGACATGCTAAATAAGGGAAATATTTGACTGTAAAACTGTGGAAGCTAGTAAGACAATCATAAGCTCTGGAGGTCCTTAGCTAACAGCTACTGCTCAGCTCTCTGTATACTTCAGGGAAGAAATTGAAGTGTGTGTGTGTGTCTGTGTGTGTGTGTGAAATCTCTTGATTTAAAAAATATGGCCAAATCAGATATTTTTGAAACACTGAGTAGACTAAAATATCTGACTGAAGACTATGTTTTGTCTGTTCTGAGATTTTGTCCCTACCTTACCAAATCTGGGGGCAAATGAAAATGAATGCTACAAGTGAGAATTACTGTCTCCACTAATAACAAATCCATTCAGAATGAGAGCTACTTACAGTCATCTTCTTAACCCTAGAATGCCTTCTGTGAAATAGGCGTTCAACATACTTTTTTGAACTGCCGAAAACTTTTGGAGGGTGAGGAGTGAGAGGGGTTGAAGGAAATGAGCTGGCTGGTTTGAGTGTGCTATTTTAGAATAGGCAAGTTGAGGTCACTTTTTGTAAACTCATTTTGATATTTTATTAATCACTGCTACTAGTTCATTTAAATATTTTAATGATTGGTATATTTTGCTCTTTCTATGCCCTGGGGCTTTAAAAAAAAAGAAATGGCAGCTTAAAAAATTAAAATAGAATTCCCATTCAATCAGCATTTGGACTCCTGGTGACATTAGGGGCTCACTCCACTTTGAATCTAGGTCAGGGTGGCCTTGGTGACTGGGAAACCCTAATTTACTGCCATATTAGGTTCTAACTATGTGGAAATCAGACTTCTTAAGCAATTTCATCTCTCAGGAGATAGCTTTTGAAAATTGTCCTATTTCTGTCCTGAATATGAATCTCCATACCTCCAAAATGCTTGGGGAGGACAAAAAGTATTATTACTACCACATTTGGATCTTGCCCTGTTAGCTATTAAAATATCCTTTTCTGGAAAACTATGTAAATTACAGATTATATATCTACGGGGAGTTTCTACTACACATAAATTCAGAGCTGCTTAAGGCTATGAAACCATTTTTGAAAACAGAAGTTGGGGAAGATGAATTTATTTACCAAATCTTACCACAGGAAAATTTGAGGATATTCAAGTCCCTTATAAAAAATGACATAGTATTTGCATATAATCTATGCACATCCCTGCATACACTTCAAATTGTCTCTAAATCAGGTATAATATTTAATACAATGTGAATGTTGCATACAGTCCTCACACTGTATTATTTAGGAAGTAATGACAAGGAAAAGGTCTACACATGTTCAGTACAGAGGCAAGTTTTTCCTAAATATTTTCAATCTTCAGTAGGTTGAATCCATGAATGTCAAACCTGAAAGGTAGAGAGATATCTATGATGGTGGAAGGGTGGGGATTTGGGCTTCTTGATTTTAGTTAGTTCCTTAATTTTTAGTGGCAAAATATGACTGTTTATGTGTGAGAATGGTGATAAAGTCACTCGAGAGTTTTTATTGCTTTGATGCCTTTTTCCACTAATGGACTATTCCCATGTGGAAGTTGAAGTATAGTCTTTGCTTGGTCTTGTGCTGCGGGTTTCTTTCCACTGTGGAAGGCTCCAGCTTGGCTTTTTTCTTTGCCCTCTTTCCCTTGGCTCATCCAGGACCTGCCCCAGGACCTCAGGGTGGGGTCATTACTTAGAACTGTCCCTGCAAATACCTTCCACCTCACCAGGCCTGTTATTTCTCATCGCTGCAAAATTCCTTTGCTCAGTGTCAGCCTTTCTAATTTCTCCCTTTCTGGACTGCTCTCTAATTCTGTAAATCATTGACAGGCAGGGTGTGGAGCCCAAGTCATGTCACAGAATTGTGATTTTTCATTCCCTCCCACTCAACCTTTCTGAATTGTGACTTTTCAGCCAATTCTTAGACGTGAAGTTTAAACAAATACATAAATAGCTTTGTGACTCACCTGAGGGATTCTTTGACCTTTTATTTCTATTGTTTTCACTTTCTCCCCTCAGTTGGAAATCAACAGTCTGCATTTTAACACAAACTCATTGCTCCACTCTGCTAAAGGTGAAGTGGAGTAGGAAGGATCTTAAATGACTCTGCAGGGAAGAGTTTGGGATGCATTATAAATAGGGAGGAAAATACAGACCTGGATATCTTAACGGATATAAAATTATTCTCTTGCAAATGGATGAAGAAGAAAAGCATCTTTGGTTCCTTGGCCAAGTAGAACTACACGGCTGTATCATTCTGCTTCCATAAAATCATTGCACTGAATTCTTACCTATAGATGTGCTAAACTGGGAAGCTGATAAAGCTCAAGTGTCAGGACCTACCCAAGACCCCAAGGGGAGTGCTAGCAATGTGTTCACAAGCTTATGCACTCTGTAAAATTTGCAAGTCCAAATTTTAAGTCTAATCGTTCATTCTCTACTTCATTCTCAGTGATCAATAGGTATTTTAAGGGGGATGTTGGAGACTGAGTACCCACTGACCAAATACACAGACCCCCTTGGACATTTTAAATATCTTAAGGAGAAGCTGAGTTGAAGACATATGTAGTCTGTGTTCAGTGAGCTACATTTATGGGATCATTAGTCCTTTCCATGCATAGTTACTGCTAGCCATCCCACTGTAGGCAGTATTTCTACCACTGATTGTTAGCTCCACTGCAAACTAGTTAATTAGAGAATTACAACTTAAAAGGAAATTTAAATTAGCCACTACCCAAGAACTATTAAAACACTCTGAACTCTTGCGGCTTCAGCAGGAAAGAATCTTAAAAGGACTTTTTCATGGTTAGTAATTCTAAAAATATGAGTGACCTCACTAATACTGAATATGATGCTGAAACTTTATTCTAAACTATTGATGAATCAAACGTTTCTCAACTGTTGAGCAAACAAAACTAAATGAAAGATTTAGCTCAGTGTTTTTTTTCTCTTTCTTTATAGAAAATTATTTTTCTATAATCATATAAGTAGAGGGTCAAAGTGTAAACAGTCAGACATTTTGGGAAAATATGTAGGGAACATGGAAAGGGGACGTTACTAGAACCTCTGCAGTAAGTCCTAGTCTCCTGCGAGCCATGGTAGTACAAGGCAAATTAACTTATTATACAGGAAAGGTAGAAAAAATGAGACTTTGAGAAGAAGCTGAGCTTTGGGCCTGATCAGTGTTGACCTGGGTGGAAAATTTTAGCTCGGGACCTTGTGCTTGCGAGGTAGGCACCGGAATCACTGAGCTAAATCTCCAGCCCCCCTAAAATTATGTAGCATTGCTCTGGACAAAAATATAAATATGTCACATGTTGATGAAATAGTATGTCATTTTCTGGGTTTTTTTGATACACCTTTTGAAAATTTGTGATTATGTACCCTCATTTTCTATTCATTTTCTTACACATCTTCAAGGTTGTAAAAGCTTCTGGTTCCACAAAACTTGCATCTATTCTTGACCTGGCTTCTCAACAGCTGCCTCAGTGGTTTCTATCCCTTGACAGAATGTGGTTTTCAGAGGAGCCAGTGGTTGCCCAAGTCTGAAAGCTCTGGGGAGACTCCAGTTCCTGGGGAGTAGATCTCTAGCTGTGGGTCAGCCTGATGGCAGCATGAACCACATTCTTTTTAGTTGGTCCTTGTTTGAAATACTTACTGGATTGAAAGACCAGAAAGCTTTCAAAAATTTCTGGAAGTCATAATCTTGACTGCCTTGGAAACTGAATCCTGCTTATATATGAGGCACTCAAAGTCTAAAAAGTACTTTCAGGTAAGCAAAAGAAATAATGCCATTAACATAAAATAGAATTATGAGAATAATCCTAATATAAAATCCACTAGAATTCTTATTTTAAGATTTCGGTTCTCAATATTCTGCTGTCTAACAAGGTTTGTAATGTATTATTATTGGAGATTTTACCAATGCTTGCCTTATTTGTCTTAAATTAATATATTTATACACACTTTCTTTTAGTTAGTATTAGAGTGGTATATTTTTCCATCTATTTAATTTTAATATGTGTCTTTATGCTTAAAGTGGATTTACTATAGATAACATAGTTATTTTATTAAAATATGCTTTGATAGTCTCTTTTTTAATTGGCATATTTGAACCATTTATATATAAAGTGATTATGATATAATTGAATTAATAGCTACTATGTCTGTAGTTTTGTATTTTCTATTTGTTATCCTTGGTTTGGCTTTCTCCTTTAGCATTCTTTTTCTGGCTTCTTTGATTTTATCATTTTATTTTCTCTCTTAGTGTGTTAATTATATTACTTTTAAAAAGTTTTCTTTTTCTTCTTTTTAGTAGTGCTGAATATTGAATTCAGGGCCCTTTTCACCCTAGGCAAGCACTTTACCACTCAGCCACATCTTCAGACCTTAGACTTTTCTTTAGTTCTTGACCTAGAGTTTGCAATGTACATTTATTTATGACTATTCCGAGTCTACTTTTGGACAACTATTTATCCTGTAGGGCAAAGTCGAGCATTCCTGATTCCTCCCTCCTTCACTTGTAACATTCCTGCCATTCACTTCATTTCTCTACCAGTTGTAATAAATTAATACACAGCAGGGTTCCTGGAAGTAAAACTCACAAAAGCATCAAAGATCCCCTAAGACTGAACCTTCTTCAGAGTCTTGAACTCTCAAGCTAATTCATACCAAGCCTGTACTAATTTGTTAATTTGAAATGTTCCTACCAATACTGTTTTCCACCATGGGCTTTTGCTCCTGGACTTTTGATCTGTTAAGCTGTAAGTTTCTGTATCTACCTGTCTGTCTCTAATTTCAGGGGGATAGAGAGTTTTCTTGTGACCTTGTCAAGGGAAATATGAAATATTATATCTCCCAACCTGTTAACTGTATAATACATCGAGTTCTTGTTCTCTAGAAATAGAAGAATGAGTCCTAGGAATGATGGAGATTAAAAGTAGGAAGATATTTATTGATAGGAAAGCTCCTGAGGGGCAGGAGGGGTCCCAAGTGGGTAGCCCAAAGACCCTACTTTACAGAGAAGTTTTATAGGGTGAAGCCCATGTGGGTACAACGTGGGCCACAGCCATGAATATCCAATAAGGTTACAAGTATTGTCACTTAGGTAATGGTGGTCCAATTGGGAAGCGAGTCATGTAGCAAGCAAGGATGGAAAAAACAAGGATTCTCCTAGGAGGTGGTGGGGTCCAGAGGTCTCTGGTCACCTCAAGGGTGGTCGATGCCTATCTATACATCACTAAGCTCAGTTCTTTGAAGAAGTATGTGAGTCTGGTCATCTTGCCTCCATCTTGGGGCCTGGTTTTCAGCCAATGTGCAGCTGTGGTGTGTTTCACTTTGTCCTGGCCCTCTTGAGGACTTAGCCCTATCTGACTGCCTATAGTATTTTTACCTAGCTCATCTATCTATAATAACTTCAATTCTCTGATAGTCTGAAAAAAGTAGTCAATTTTTGGTTTGCTCAGATTTTTCCTTCTTATGAGAATATGATCAATGACTTCCAAGCTCGTAGAATTCCAACTTTCAGAAACATAGAAAAATAAATTTCTATTATTTAGCCACCCAGCCTGTGGTATTGTATTGTGCCCAAGCTGACTAATGTGCAACTGGCCTTCCATGTCCCTTTCTTCTAGTCTGTGGATTTAACCAGCTGTGGATTGAAATACTTAAAAAAAATTGTGTCTATATTGAACATGTACAAACATTTTTATCTGGTCATTATTCCCTAATCAATACAGTGTAACAATCAATATTTATATGATATGAGATATTATAAGTAATCTAGAAGTGATTTAAGGTACATGGGAGGATTGTGTAGGTTATATGCAAATACTCTGTCATTTTATATAAGGATCATGGGCATCTGAAGATTTTTGAGTTTGTGAGGGATCATCAATCTAATCCCACATGGGTACTAGAGAACTGCTCTGCTATTTCAGATAAAATATTATACCAGAAAATGTAGAATGGAGAATTTACTAGCTCAAAAGTGACTGACAGATCCTAGAATTGAAATGATTACTTTCTAAGAATTTGGATTGTGTTAGATGCCTATTTCCTCTTAAAGGATTCTTTTGAAAGAATTAATATTCAAATAAGGGTTTGAAAGAAATGTATAACCAAACAAAGAAAAAATATTCTCCAAACTTTGCTTCTTATCCCATTACTTTGCAGATATAGGCCAACTTCTGCACTAATGGTAGTCAAGTAGGCCACAAAGAAAAAGAAATGAGAGACAAAATTTACATACAAAGATTTGCCACAGTAGAATGAAACAAATACAGTCAGTTATAAATAGATATTACAAGGGCTGTTTGCAAAAAGTATGTGACATGGCCAGTGACAAAATGAAATGCTCTTCCTGTGTTGGGCAGAACCCAGGAGAGTTGAGTGCAGGGCTGAGGAGAAGTCGCTCCTTGGTTCACTTCTGCTTTGCTCTCTGAAGAGTTGTCTAATTTCTTTAGCTGTATTTCCTTTGGTGAGAGAGGGATACAGAAGCCCTGACTACAGCACAGTGTATTTGAGGGGATTAAGTGAAACTGAGTAGGTCAAAGGGGCTCGTCCTTTACTATCACTGTAGAGTAAGTGTTGCTAGGAGGGTAAAGGACATCACGTAGGTGAAAGCAACATCTCACACCTCACTCAGCCCAAAGTAGGCAGTCTATAAATGGTCACTGAGAACTGAAGACTACTGAACATCCTAAAGTGGAATTCAGATAGCTAGATTCCAATCTCCTGGGGGCTTTAATGAGAAGCCCTAGGACTTTTACAAAGGTAACTGGTACGGTGAAGGTGGAACTCCCAAGATGTGATAAAAATGCAGTTCTATGATTTTTTTTGGTTTTTTTTTTTTTTGGTACCAGGGATCGAACTTGGGACCTTGCGCTTGTGAGGCAGGCACAAGAACCGCTGAGCTAAATCCCTGGCCCTACAGTTCTATTTTTTTAACCCCAACCTATTAATAATTTTTCCATGGTTGAGTTATTTTCTTTTGTTCTCAGATGGGAAATTTGACATATCCCATAATTTTTCTGTTCATTTTTAAGTAACTGACGTTCATAGGATCATGAGTCATAAAACACTAACAGTGCTTTCTAGGTAACTGGAAAGCATCTTCTTTAAGATATTATCCATCTTCCAAACTTCTGTCAAAGTCCTCCTTTCCTTACCTTGTATATGTAGTTAGTTGCAGTCCAATTACAGGGTTGATTTCTTTTTTCTCCAAATCACAGGATAGCATATTTTGCTATTTGAAGCTTCTGATTGGAACATGAGAGACTAATATGAGGGGACAAGGCAGGCCCTGACTTGGCTGGGCTATTTCAACTCTCTGGACTTGGACAATAGATAGAGTTGACTCTCTTGATTCCGTCTTCCAGTTTTTGGCAACTCCTGAAACATAAGTGATATATTCCATTTCTCCAGCTATCATATATGCCATTGACGCTTAATTTTCTGATGGTTTCCCCCATTCATTATTCTCTTGTGTTCTTATTGAAGACTTTCGGGAAGGATTTTCAAGGGCCATAGCCAAGATCTCTTTCTTATGAGTAGTCTATATTTGACTCAAAAATGCACCCTTGTGACATTTTTCCTCTGAAGAAAAAGTAACTGTAGAAAGATTTCAATGAAACCATGTTATTTTGCTGCCAAAGCATAAATACTTTATGCATTTATCCCAATCATATGGATACAGAGAAAGCTCTTTTGAAGTCTCATCTTACTCTCTTTAGCTTAAATGTTAGCACCTTACCACCCTGCCAACCTTGTAAAAGTTGCAGTTCCACAGCTCTCTTATTTAAAATTTATTTTTATTAGTATATGCTTGAAATCCATAATAATTACATTCATCTTGGAAAATTGGATGTGATATGCCTCTCTAAAAGAAAACCTCATATATCCCCTTCACTCTCAGATCCTGTTTAAATACTCATTTCTTTGGAAGAGTTCAAGATTTATGGAACCCTGTCTCAATTATTCCTTGCACAGTTTGGAAAGGTGGAGTGGAAGGACTACAAATTCAAACCCAGCACAAGCAATTTAGCAAATCAGCAAGACCCTGTCTTAACATAAATAATTCTTTTTTTTTTTTTTTAAAGGCTGAAATATACCTCAGTATGAAGACCCTGGCTTCAATCTTCAGTACGAAAATATTTTTCCTTGCAAATTTTGTACACAGGAATCATCCCACATCCCACATTTATATTGGTTTCTGCTTTTCATAGTGAATCTTTATTTAAGACTTCAATGTTTCTGTCTTTTTGGGGGTGGGTACCAGGGATAGAACTCAGAAATCCCCAGCCCTTCAATGCTTTCATCTTATTACACACACAATAAGTTATTTTCCATCAGATTATAAATTTAATCCCTCTAAAGGAACTGTTTATTGTTTGTAAATTTTTATGTCATTGGGATCAGCAAAGATTTCACTAAATAAATTCTATTTACTGCATGAGTAAAAACATTTTTTTCAGGAATTTCTCCGTATTTATAATTGACTACTTTTAACTTAACAAAATATGAACTTTTTTTTTATGTGAATACTATTCAGGTAGTTTCTGGGAAAGTACTACTGCCTTCATGGCCAACATGAAAACCAACATTAAAGCAACTAAAGTATCAAATAGAGATTCCTTGTCCTTTGACTCAGGGCAAAAAATTCCCTAGTTGGAATTCCATCTTTTCTCCCATCATCTCAATCCCAGTAACATCATTTGTTTAGTGATTTTTATGAAGATAAAGGGCTGATAATAGGGAGAGGGGATCATAAGGAGGGATCACATCAAGAAACATGAAAATTTCTGGCATTTCACAGAATCTACATCTTCCTCTCCCTTCCTCTTTCCTTCTTCTGCAGAGTAACTAGAAACTTCTTTTCTCCAATTTTCTCTGATTAAGTCTATCCTTAGGCCTGTTGGAGTTCTACTTTGCATGCTCAACACTTTTATAAGCAGAAACAGTCCACTTCGTACGGGGGATTTTAAATTATCCTTCATATTATATTTATAATGAGATAATCCACAACTTTTAGAACACTTTGCAATTTATAAAACATACTTTAATCTACATGACCTCGATCCCTATTATTTTCTTAGAGTGAGATAATATAGGTATTATCTATGCTTTTTAGACATAAGGACTAAGACACTACTTGCATTATTGGAATTTATACTATAGAAAGGAGAATATACATGGAAATTATAAGCACAAGTAAAAGATAAGTTTTTTAAATTGTACGTAAAATAGTGTTCTGTAGTATAGATTAGGTAGCAGTTACATTAGATTTGATGTACCAAGGAAGACTTTGAAATAGAAAAAATAATTAGGTGGACTATTAATAAAAGGATAACATTGTGTCCAATTAAGAAAATTCTGGGCAGACAGGTTGGTAAGATTATGAAATGTATTTAGGAATATGAATGATGTCTAGATGGTGAACTGCTAAAGGTGAATTTGTGTCCGGTTCAGGAGGGAGTAATTGGGGGAATTTAAAATAGTGTGGAGATTTTTGTCTTTTTTTATATTTCACTTTCAGTTAGGTAGAAATTGATGTTAATTGTATATAACCAGATTCAAGTGTGGATTTGAGTTGGCATGGCTGGCTATGCACAGAGACTAATTCTGTCTAAAAATCAGATCTATTATATCTACCTATATGGAATTGTTTGTATGAAATTTTGATTTCCATAGGTGCCTTCCTCTTATATCTTTGACAGTAATATTTGGTAGGGAAAGTCTATATGAGCAATGTTCTATTGGAATTTTCTTACTAAAAGAGTGTATTTCTTATACTTTTAAACAAATATATTCTTTTATATTTAAACATAGTTCTAAACATATTTTTCATATTGTCCATAGTTGTTTTATGGTTTTCATTTCTTTATTTGTTCAGACATTTTAAATACACTAATTTCAAAGCTTCTCTCATTTTCATTTACTATTTCTAGTTTGGGGGCTGCAATTTCTTTTGTCTATTTGCACTTCCTGATTGTTTCTTATGTACTTCATTTCCTCATGCTATTTATAATGTTTGGCTATGAACTTATATCCAGTGGGGACTTCTTTCCTTAGAAGTCCTTGCTACAAATTTTGTCTGTTGAAGTAGCCTTATGATGTAGTTTTGTACTTGTCTCTGATGCATTCTGGGCCAGTTTTTAATGAAAAGTCTTTGGCTTTGAGCATACAAATTCAGTTCCCACTTTTGAAAATACCATTGTCCTAGCCTCAGACTCTTTCTAAATATGGCCTGATGGATGGATGCCCACCCTTTCACACCTCTGGTGTTGAGTGTGGCTCTGCTGGTCCCTGCTCATGGATGTGTCATGCCTTTGTGACTCATAACTCTGGATCACTAAGCTCTGAGGGCAGTGGCCTAGAGTCCCCTCTCTGCCAATTTTGTTTTCCAAAATACTACGAGGTGTTTTATTTTCACCTTGATATCCAGCTTCCTTTTGTTCCTGGAACCTGAAGAATTTCCTTTCTTAAATGTTGTGTTTCATATATTTATATAAAACTCAAATATTATTTTAAAATTAACTTTCTTAATTTGTTTGATGTGCTATGTGCATGTTTTCATGTCAGCATAGTACCATTCCAGAAGTCTCTTGGTTGATGATATTAATCTTTGCAGCAATAACAATGAAGTCTTTTGTGATTTTTCTATATTAATCATAAAACTTGAAAATTAATAAAGAGTTTATATAATTCTAACTATGTGATTATTACTTACTTCAGAGCCACCTGATAAACTAAGGTAGTATTGATTTTAGATGTAATATTGTGGTCTTTTTGTAACTCAAAGGATGATTATCCTATCATTAATTTTAAATACAGATAGATATGGCCACAGGTCCTAGTGCTGGCCTATAAGACTTTGTTGGGAACAATTCTTCTATGGTTTCTGATATTTTGCTGTGTCTTAGGAAAAAAGCCATAGATGATCCTTTTATCTGGGTTGTCTCTTCAGGATTGTATATTGCCTGCCTCTGGAGCAAAAGACAGGCATCCTTATAACCCTTTATGAAAGACTTGGTTTTCCTAATCTCAAGGTTGCTCTTTTGTAATATAACCTACCTCATGCAGACATCTGTCTGGGCCACTGATGTCATCCCTGTGGGACTCAGAGGTCTGACACAAATATGTTAAATTCACTTTGCTTTCTTTACCACTGGTAATGGCATCCTTTGTATCTGACTCAGGAGTTTCATATTTTCTTTTTAGATTCGGAACCTTTGACATTCTGATGTATCAGCTAGCAAGTAGGATAAAATGTGAGTTCTTGACAAAGAGTTGCAAAAAGTTAAGCTTGGAAGCTATCAGGAAAAATAAATTTTTTAAAAATGTATAATTTTTGGCATTATTTCTCACTTTCCATCTACCTTGAACAAAGATATGAATCTCGGAGCCATGACAGCTACCTCAAAATCATTAGTTGAAGAGGAATTCTAATGACATTGAACCACTTAACAAATGCCAGAAGCTTACCATCTCCATAATTCTTGATAGTTAAGAAAAAAGGAAAATAAACAAATGGACAAAAGGCAACACAAACCCCCAAACCAACAAAGACAAAACAGAAACCAAACTGTTTAAGACATAGCTATATCTTATATTTCTTAACTGAAACCTCCAATATTGCCATTTATCATGTCTTGAAGAAATTAATATTGATTCTGTGTTTAATATTGTGCTAGACACTAAAAATAATAGAAAAAATGTTGTCATCCTATCCTTTAGAAGAATACAATATTTTGTTTTAAGAAAATGGTAATTAACAAAGAAGGCATAACATAAATTTTTGAGAGAGTGAAGCAGGTACAAAAAGCTCTTGGAATGGATGGAAAGAGGGCATTACTGACCTTTACATATGTGGACAGCTGGCAAAAATGTGGAGGACAAGGAGGCTGTTTCCTCATCTCTCTTAGTGAGAAAGCTGTCTAGGGTCAGATGGCTTCAAATTGTCATTTAAGGAGTGTCTTAGTTACTTTTATTGTTGGTGAAACAAAATACCCAACAACCAAAATTAAAGGAGGAAAGGTTTATTTGGCCTACTATTTATAGAGATTTCAGTCCATAGTTGGCTGACTCCATGGAAGGGTGGCATGGCAGATGGGCATCACAGAGGAGAAACAGTTCATGGCAAGCAGGAGATAGCAAAAGCAAGCAACCAGCAGTAAGTGCTGCTCCTTTTATATTCTATCTAGTCTTCCTGGCATCAGGCACCCTTAATCCCAGCATCACATTCTAAATCCAGCCAGCTCTGAAAAATCCCCACCTATGACTGCATGAGGCTTTGGGGGGACATCTACACACAAACCATAACAAGCAGCAAAACTATTTTTATAAACAAAGATTTTCTATCTATACAATGAACAAAAACATGAGTCCTTTGAAGTATAGAACCAGCATTTACTCACTTAACCTTTCTCCAAGAATCTCTTTCTGCACTCATCCCTGCTTCTACCCTCCAAAGTTCATGTGTGCCTCTCTGAAACCTCAAAGATTACAGAATCCAGCTCAAAAGCTGATCAGAGATGGTTGTGGAAAATTACAGAACAAGTGCATTGTACAAGATCAGGTGCATATGTTTGAGCTCCAGTTGAGCAGCTTGGCTGGCTCCATAGGCACAGTGCTAAGTCCACCCAACTTCATTCCTGGATCAACTGGCTGGGCACTAAGTCACACACAGCAGCCTAAGAAGAACCAGTCACCCCATAGACACTTGCTGCATAGTCATAGGTTGAGGAGGGGAATGTTAAAGGATGTGAATGGATCAGTGAAAAATACATCACCAACTAGATAAATAGTTTCTACCTCATTTCTCACTGATTTGGGGTTGCTAACTTATCTCCATTTAGTAAGGGAGGCAAGGTCCCATTTGAAATCAGCATTTGAAATATCATGAAAGCAAAAATGCTTTTTAGATTAGTTTTTTTGGCTTCCCACTGCAGCCAGAGTGGGAGTCTATTGTGGTCATCAGCTTTCCCTGTATTAAATCTGCTTGGTCTGACTAGGCCATTTGATTTCAGGTTTATCCTAAAGCCACAGAAATCAGGTTGCAGGATATTTACTTGGGATTAATCACCAGTTAGGAGCAGCTGTGCTTTATACTATTAACCCAACCTGGGTGCTAATTCCTGGAACATGCCCTGTGAGCAGAGGTCATTATTACTATTTGGAATGGCAAATGCTGCCTCGGAGACTGCAGGCTTTATTTAAAGAGGAAGCCATTTTGATTGGCCAACACAACATATTTCTGAAGAATTAATGCCCTGTGTATAAGCCAATCTGATTGCCTGGAAACATTTCCCTGTGCTCATGCTGTTCAGCTGATAATCCACTTCTACATAGTGGGCAGCCGGCTGGAAACCACAGCAGGTTCTATTTTAGGCACCTAAAATCAATGCCCCGCTCTGGCGGACCTCATTATCCCACCCTGCCTAGTGCGCTGAGCATGGCTTCTCTTTGTGGGAGATTAAAGTGAGTCAGGAAGTGTGATAAATGCTTTCAGTCATATTTGCTGTCATTTGAATAATACTAGGTGTCAAGAAGAAATACGTCCCTAGCCAGTTTTAACCAGCCAAACTCTTTTGAAAGTCTCTTTCCCCTTAGTGCATTAAGAAACAATGACTTAGGAAACTGTGACTCCCCCACTTCCCCTCTACCATCACGATGAGAGAGAAAAAAATAGCAAAGCCAAATCCTGTTTATATTTCCAGGCTGAGTTGGATATTCTCTCTGGAAGGACTTTTTTTTTTCAACTATTTAGCCAGACAGGGTCTACGTTGAGGACCGATATTGGTTCCATTTTGCCAGAACATCCTGCCTTTTGCAACACAAGCTCACATTTTTTGACTAATCCTTGATCTTCAGGCATTTATGTTGGGCTTATTGAATATGGCTTTTCATGCTACAGTGTTAGTATTTGTATTAATCAGCTTTCTCATTGCTGGGTGCAACACTCTAGACTTATAGTTTAAAGAAGGAGAAGTTTAATTTAGCACACTGCTAGGGGCCATTCAATCCATAGTCAGCTGACTCTAAGGAAAGAACATCATGGTAGAAAGGCATGGTGGAGCAAAGCTCTTAGTTCATGGCTGCTGAGGAGCAGAAGTGGGGAACAATAGAAGAAAGGAACAAGTGAGGGACCATCTATAGTAGCCAAGACCACACCTCCATCCCAGCTGGACACACCCAGGAACATTCTCTACTAATCTGCTAGGTGTTTCTTAATCCAAAGAAGTTGACATATCAGGACTAATGGCCACACTATTGATAAAGTTGAAAGAAAATTAAAGGTGTCCCTGGATTAAGAAGCAGTAAAGCGTGAGACCTGGCCCTCACTCTCCAGTCACACGGGCTGTGACACCTATGCTGATTGTGTGGTTAAGGCCAGCCATGAGCAGCATTGAGGCAGGCGGAAGTAATCCTAAGTAACCCCAGATTCCCTATGTTGAGAGTGTTTGCCTCACATGTTGGACTTCCTCCATTAATTTCCAAGGTCCTCAGATTTCAGTAAGGGACCTAACGGGTTTTTCTTGAATTGGTATTGATGGCAGGAATCTGCAACGTGGTGGAGACTGGCTCATAGGACTGACACACAGGAAGTTACCTTAGGTAGTTCAGACTGGTCATTTAAAATCTGTAAATGGCTTCCAGAGACATCAGAATTCATGGATTCCAGAATGAGTGTGTAAGACCTCTACATTGTGTGCTGACAAACTGGCTTTCTGGGGAAAGAAAGCCCTGAGTTTTAGCTTTTTCTACTTTCTGTTGTATAAATATTCCCATGATGGCTGATTTCAGACTACCAATGTAAAGAATTGAACAAAGTTAGAAAGAGATGTGTACAGCTGACTGCTGTGAACCATATAAGTCTTTTCCTGCCCTGTTTAGGGGATTTGTCAGTATGTCTTTTGCGTGTGTTTCTTCACACCTCTCTAATTTTACTGACTGTAAGAAAGGTGTTGAGGGTGAGAATGAAGACTTTAGCTTTCAATCTAGGATTTCTTCATTGCTTACAAATTTTATGATTTAGAAAATTTAACATCACTGAGTCTTTTTTTCTTGACTGTAAAATAAAGATAGCATATAACTCTTAGAGATGTTCTGAGAATTAAATGGTATAAAATATGTGGAGCAATCCAGAATAAATTAGTAGTTAAGAAATGTTTTGAACCTTTTATGAGACCTGCCTTTTATTTAGCAATACAATATCTATCATTACTTACTTCTGTTTATTCTTAGCCTTAAAAAATAAGTAGAAAACAGCAACCAAGAGGACACATGAAAATGCCCATTGCTTCCACTTAGAGAGAAGGTATCATTTCTCTCAATGATTTTCTTCTCCTGCACCCTGGTGAATCCTTTGGAGGAGAATTTAGTCAAGAACAAATATCCTTCCTTTTGTGCATGGTAATGATGAGTAGGATAAGCATGGGGAGTTCTCCTTCTTCTTGCTTAAAAGAAACTCTGTAATATGGTTTCAGAATTGCTCTATTTGGTTTTCAAATATACCTGATACTTTTATGAAAAGATTTCACATTTTAATAAGGGTAAAGATTTTGATTCAAGAGAATGGATATAATAGGTAAGATTCATTCATATTTACTGCATGATAGAGATGGCACTAAGCCTTTTTAAAAAGGATTAACTCCATTTAGTCTACATAACAAACTATGAGTTGGGCACAGTTATCCCATTTTAAAAATAAGAATTTGGAGAGTTAGAAATGTTAAATACTTTGCTCAAGGTCACAGAGTTGCAGAGTGGTTAATCTTTAATTATGGAATTTCAAGCATCAGTAAACTTGTACGTGAAGTAAATTGGGAGAAAAGAAAACTCTTTAGGTTTCTAACAATGGTGCCCCCTGGGCAATCTTTGCTTGCATAGCTCTATTAATACTTGACTACAATAAGTTCTTTGAGGGCAGGGATCTTGTTCTATTCACCCCAACATCTTCTCTTCAGTGCCTGGCACAGAGATTTTTATAAAGTAAGTCCCAAGTCAAGAATGGTTCAACTGAATCTTTAATTTACTTAAATAATGTTTATAAAATATCTGCTATCTGATAAAAATGTTTCTAGGCCCTGGGGTAGGATAATAGGAAAAAAAAAAGAAGAAAATATTCCTGTTTTCACAGACTTTATGTTCTATTAGAAAGAGGCCAACAAGAGAATATAATTAATAAGTAAATCATTGCACATGTTAGGTGATAAGTGCTATAAGAAAATAAGGTAAAATAAAGAGGAAGGGATTGGGTGAAAGAGTTTCAAAAAATGATAGCATTTGAGTAAAGACTTGAAAGAAAGGTGGTGACTTTGTGGATATATGGCAAAGAGTGTTCTAGGAAGAGGGAAAGCTATGTCGGGGTTGTTTGAAATAGGAAGCAGATCTCTGTGACTGGAGCATCATGAGCAAGTGGGAGCATTGGAGCACATGAGGTCACAGACTTAAGGGATGTGCATCTCCTAGGTCCTGTAAGGATATTGTCATTCACTCTGACTGAATGCAAAGTCGCTGGAGAGTTTGAAGAGTGTCAATGACCTCTGCACTCGGACCGCTATGCTGGGATCATGCTATAGAAGGGAAAAGGTTGGAAGCAAGCAGACCAATTAAAAGGTCATTATAATAACCAGGCAAGTAATGACAGTGGCTGGGATCAGGGAGATAGCAGTAGAACCAACAGAGTGTGAGCAAATAGTCAAAGAAGATGCAAGGAAGGAGAAGGTTGAAAATGCTATAACCTGAACTGTGAAGAGTGCTAGTGAGCACGTTTTTTGAGAATTAACAGGGTTTCAGTGCTAGACATGTTAAATTTGAGATGTCTATTAGGCCTTCTTCAAGAAGGCAGATGGACAAGGGAATATGGAGTTCAGAGGAGAAGAGGGCTGAAGATTTTTTAAAATAAGTAGATATAATCAACATCCAGGTAAAACCAAGAGCCTGAAGGAGAATGCCAAGGAGACAAAAAGTTCAAGGACCAAATCATTAGAGCCTAAATTCAGGGGAAAAATAGGAGTTGACAAAGAATATTAAGATAGTGTGGTTAGCATGTGAAGGAAATCAGAACTCTATGGTGTCTTAAAAAAAACTGTACTGAAAAGAAAGTGATGAGCAATTCTGTTAATTGCTGCTGCTGGGTCAAGTAGAATGGGAACTAATATTGATTTAATATTTAGCATTATAGAAGTCATTAGTGAGTGCAACAAGAGCAATTTCAATGATATTTTGGTAGCAAAAGTCTAAATGGAATGTGTTTAGGAAAAGATGAGATGAGAGAAATTAAAAATAACTAACAAATACAACTCATTACAAATGTTTGTATTAGTTACATTGTCATCATCTGGACAAAATATCC
The DNA here is from genome assembly GCF_000247695.1 of Heterocephalus glaber. The sequence goes on along the minus strand of NW_004624780.1, from coordinate 9,906,507 downwards.
AACATTTGCAACATAAAGAAGGAGAAGTTTATTTTGGGTCACAATTTCAGTGGGTTCAGTCTATGGTTACTAGCTCCAAGGCAGAAGTGACATGATAAAAGGGCCTGGGAGAGAACTGCTGACATCATGACAGCCAGAAAGCAGAGGGAGAAGGGAAGAACTAAGGACAAGAACACACACTTCCAGGTCACTCCTCTAGTGACCCACATCCAACCAGGCTCTATCTCCTAAATAGCTCACACAGCTACTGAACTCCTCAATGCTTGAGTTCACTGATAAGTAAGTACCCCCTGATCCAATCACTTTCTAAACACAAGAGATGTTTGTGGAACATTTTAGATTTAAATGATAACCGACTTCAATGTATATAGGAGTAGATAAATGGGATAATAGCTGGAGAGGGAAGAGGACCTAAAAATGCTATTATTACATTATTACCTCTTAAGTTTGAGAAGTATTAACAGTAGAGATAAAAAAATGGATGCTGTGAAAAGGATACAGTTTAGATGCCCTTGTATAGTAGAGATAAGTAGTATGTAGATAGGGAGGGATCAGTTCTAGTTGAGTGCATGAGCAGGTCATACATAGTAACAGGAAAAAAGTCTGAGTATGTGGGAACTAATTCTTTGGCTTAGAATGGCTCAAAGGTATTTTGTTGCTGTTTTGGACAATATAATTATACATTTTCTGTAAAAGAGGTTATGTGTTTGGGCATGTAAATAGATGAGTGTGTATAAATAATAACTATAAGGAATGTATGTATGTATGTGTATGTGTCTATATGTATGTATACGTGTTACAAATATACATATAGGTATATGTAACACAAGACAAAGATGGTAGGTTTTGGATATCATATATGCATACATATATACATGTACATGTATAAATGACATGCATATATGAATACATACAGTGGTACCTCAGTTCATGAACTTAATTCTTTCCATGATTCTGGTTGTGAACCAAGGCACCATTGTATGTAGTGATATTCTCTGCAAACTGGGAAGCAATAACAAATAATGAATTCTTATTCTATATTTCTGAACTTCTGAGCACTATAAGTCCACTTAAAAGTTTCCAACCTTTCAAAGGCATATTGTTAAAGCTCAATTAGTCTTTTTTTTCATACCTCCAAATATTAAATTAAAAGGAAAGAGCTGTTGAGAATATTTAGGACACTTTATTTAAAGTGTTTTCCAATCAGAAAACAATACTTTTTTTATAAGAGTGAATCTTTGAAGTGAGTCAGCTGCTGCCTCTCCTTCCCATAATTGAAGTGGAAGAGAATTATATAGAAAGAGCCCAGGGTGCTCTTTAGTCCAGACAAAGCTTCGATGATTAGGAGAATGAATTGCAAATGAGGAAGACAATAGGGAAGAAGGTTCTTTTATGGAGGGAAAGAGGGTGGGTGTTGCAGAAAGGACACTTAATAATGACAAGCTTGGCTCAGAAAGCACTTGGGGATGTGAATAATTCAGCAGCTATCAGAGAAAAGGAAACCCTTGGAGAATGTCAATCTGTAGATACCAAATTGTACATCATGGGTGCAACATCTGTGCCCTTCCAGAACGGGCCCTGCTGATGATAACTAGAAAATGACAAATGCAACCAGTTTACTGAGCATTCTTAATTTTAAAAGATGCAAACATGAAATGGTTTCTTCTTTCTAGTTATTGCTCCCACCCATACTATGCCAAATCTCCTTTCCTCCTAAAGAGTAGATCTTAATTCATTTTGGGCAGATTTCATAATTTCCTCAAATGCTTTCAGTTATTGAAAGACCATGCAGTTTAAACTTCAATCTTATGTGTCCTTCTAAGCTTGCCTTGCCACCATGATATGGAAAGCTTACAGCTACAGAGACAGTAAGCTGGGAACAGGCCAGGCCCACACTAGTTCAAGCTGGCTGCTTCCAGTTCAATAGTATACTGTATACCAGTGAGTCCCACAGTTGTAGGCCACTCCAGAGCTGTCTTCCTAGTGAGGTGGGTCCTCTGGTTAAAAGCTGCGTTAGCGTGGGATTCTATGTCTGGAAGTCAGGCTCTCGTTGGCCATAGGGGATGATGCTGGGGCTGTTGGAGGTTCTGCCAGCAGGAAATGCAAACCCATTCCCAAGCATCTATTTTTTCTGGGTTGAAAGGGACCCACTGTAGCCAGTGTGTGCCATCATGTGGGCAGCTGGTCTTCTCAAGGAATGCTGCCACTCTTAAATTCGTTCTCACTACTTGCAGGTGAGACACTGAGAGGTGGCAGCACCCTGAACAGCCTTGCTAAATGGAGTCTATGCTGCCAATCCCAGGCAAGGCTTTATCTCTGCCGCTTTGTTCATGTTTTGCCAGCAACTAGGAGTGGTAGTTCACAAGCCTGGCTAATATCAAGGGACCGATTCAATTTATTTAATCAGAAATTTACTGACTCTTCTGTGGTAAATGCTTTTTTAATTTTATTAGTACATTGGCAGTACATACTGATAATATTCATTGTAGGGAATTGGTACATGATAGGTGTTAGTGGGTAATGCAAATATCATCAAACTTTGTACTTAGTGCCCGTATTGCCCTCTACATGCTTATGCCCAGATTTCCTTGTCTCCCTCAATCATTTGGGGTTTTTTTGGTTTTTTTTTTTTTGGTTTTGAGCAGCCACCAGGCTAGTTGCCATTGTTTGTGATTTTATATAAAGTCATGCATCACATAAAGATGTTTTGGTCAATAACACACTGCATATATGACAGTCGTCCCATAAAACCGTAGTGAAGCTGCGTGCAGTGGCTCATGCCAGAACTTCTGACACTTGGGAAGCTGAGGTAGGATCGCTGTGAATTTGAGGCCAGCCTGGGTTACAAAGTGAGACCCTGTCATAAAAGCCAAAAATCAACCCCCCCCCAAAAGATTATACTGGAACTAAAAAGTTCCTACCACCTAGGCATCATCAGCATCATTACATCAGAGCCTGTTGCTTTACTCAGGTATTCATGGACAGGATCCAAAGCAGTGATGGGAACCTTGGTTTGCCCCATGCATGGGACAGGTTGCAAGTTTGCAGACTTTCATTACCATAAAAGAATTTTCAAGACCTACCAATAAGAGGCATAAAGGAATTTATTAGGCAGAATTTTAAAAGTAAGTGTTCAAAGAAATAGACTGTGGGTCCTCAAGAAAGAGGCATCTTAGAGTTTGGAGCTGGAGATATTCATGAATATTTGGTGGTGGAAATCTGTGGAATTTATGGAAGTTTGGGCTTGGTTTACAACAGAAAAGTGATGGCCTCCCACAGGTAGGAAGATAATGGTTTACAGGTGAGAGTTTGTCCCATTTTATAGAAGTGCAGGGTCCAGTTCCATCTACTGTATTTTTTTTAAGATGGGTGATATAAGATGTTTTGCCTAAAAACATTACTCATTGTGTTTTTAAGGGATTTTATGTGTGATGAGCCTAGAAGAAAAGAAGTTTAAACAAACTATGGAGAGTAGACATGGATAATCTTGGCTAGCTTTGATTTTGTCCTGAAGTGGCAATATTCTTAAAAATGCAATTTGTAAATTATGATTTTCCTTTTCTCTTTTCTATGTATCTTTATTTCTCCTGTCCTTCCTCAGTGCTGTGGTGAACAAACCTATTGCATGGCCAGTCATGTAAAAGTGTAGCACAATAACTAGGTTAAGTACATAATATTGGCTGATCAATGACTATGTGACTGGCTTACATATTTACTGTACATACTTTTTATTGTTACTATAGAGTATGTTCTGCTCATATAAAAGAGTTCACTGTAAAACAGGATGCAGAATTATGGTGGCAGCAGCCTTCTACACCTTGTGCATCTAGAGGCCAAGTTGAGGTCTTATATTATCTATAGGTTTGTGTAAATGCACTCTAAGATATTCACAAAACGACACAATTGCCTAATGACACATTTCTCAGGATGTATTCTTATTGTCAAATGATGCACAATTGTACATATGTGAACTTCAGGCCTTTTCTTTTTCCATACAAGGAGAATACCAGTACCTGAAGCAGGTGCTATAGAGTGATGCTTTTCACTGTCTTTCAAGGCTACCCTGGATGGAAATAAGGCAAGGAAGTAAGGATGGAAGTAAGACAAGGCTGCCCTTGTCTGTCTTTGTCTATTTTTGTCTCTTTTAGTCTATTCTTCCTAGACCAGTCTTGGAGTTTTTCTTTTTCAGCTTATTTTGCAGGGCTTTCCATATGGTCATCAGTGTGAAATGAGAAAGCCGTGTTGGTGTAACTGTGTCGGGTGACTCAGAAGCCAATGCCACCTGTGCCTGCAGCTGGACAGGGCCCTCGGCACCTAAAAGTGTACAGTCCTTTTCAATGGCCTTCGGGCCAGCCTGACTTCAGGACATAGTGGGATGGGCAGGACATGGCTTATGATGGACAATTCTGGCTGCACTTTTACTTGGGATTTCCTACAGAGCTATTCCATCATGATCAGGTCCCAGAAGCATGTCAAGAGCAGTTTTTTTCTATGTTGTTTTGTTTGTTGTTGATTTTTAAGGGAGGCAAATGTCTACAGTCAAAGTCAAGGCTTTGCTCTAGAACCCCAGAATCTATGTTGTCAGTCTCCTACTAGGTTCACCATAAAGCCACTTTCTTCAATCACCAGCTCCTCAAACACTGTCAGGTTTGCCAGAACTTATACCCCACCATGCAAGCACACTTGCGCTGCAGTCTGGACAGACAGCTGAATCCTTGACTGCTCCCAGCTTCACTCCCTGTTACAGCCTTCTGTGTGGTGAGTGGGGGCCGCACGTCTAGGTGTGCAGTGTGCTGTCTCCAAAATTCACGAGAGACCTGCCTATGGTGTGCTTCACTCTATGTGTGGAGGATGCAAGAAGAATAGTTTGTGTTTTCTTTTTTTCCTTTTAGACCACTTTATGAAGACAGGGTTGACATACAAAAAGCTTTACATACTTAATGCATTCAACTAGATGGCTTGGGAGATGATTATACTACCTTAAAATCATCACCTCATTCTATGACACAAACCTATCCATCACCTCCAAAAGTTTCCTCTGCCTTCTTCTTATTATTAATAATAATATTTTAATGTTTTATGATAAATATAATTAACATAAAAGCTGTTCTTGACAATATTTTAAAGTACACAATATAGTGTTATAGCAATAGGAACTATACTGTACCATAGATCTTAATGATTTGTCATCTTGTATGACTGAAACTTTGTGTTCTGATTAACACTTCAGTGCCTAGTTGTCCAATTGTGGAATGCTCATAACAGTGGAACATAATGAAATGTGTTCTCTTCAAATTCCTGTCCCATGAATTTTTCTAGATATTGTGTATGAATTTCATGCAAAAATTTGGAAAACTTCAATCTTGGACATGACTGGGTTACTGCTTTCCTGTATCCCTCTCCCCCTCAGTCCCTAGAACCATCATTCTGCTTTCTCCTTTTGAGTTTGACTATTTCAGATTCATCCTGTAGTGCTTGTCCTTTTATGTCTGGCTAACTTTTACATAATATCCTTCCAGTTCATCCATGCTGTCACAAATGGCAGGATTTTCTTTTGTAATGGTGGTGGGTAATACTCCATTATGTCCATATACCACATTTCTCTTATCCATTTATCCTCTGATGACCCTTTAGGTTGTTTGTATATCTTGACTTCTTGTGAATAATGCTGCAATTCACTTAAGTGTACTAATATCCATCTGAGATCCTGATTTCTATTTCTTTAGGTATGTGCACAGAAGTGCATTCTTCAAGCGACGGGCATACTACCTACCTCTTGCTCAGTAAGGTGGATCAGCATAATGTCACTAATATGTCAGTGTGAAATTATATAGTATATTCAGATAGTACATATTTATTTGGAATAGATTATGTGGTGAGAAGAGTTAGCCTATCCCTGGGTCAAATTTGTGGGTGTATGCTGTTGTCTATACCACATAAATTCCATCTGAGCTGTTTCAAGTCCTCTTACTTAAATGAGGCAGAAAGAAGACCTTCATCAAATCCATTTATTTGATTCCATATTGATCTGCATGCCATTTATTTGATCTTCATGCCCCACTGCTGCATGCCACTTATTTGACTCCATATTGATCTGCTCTAGCGGCGATATAACCAGTGGTGGCCTTGGTGAGGGCTCATGACTGCTTTCCTTGCAGTATGCAGTCATTCTCCAGCAATTCTTCAGTGTGCAAGGGATGGATGATGAATTAAAACACAAATGAGCAATTCAGTGGGAGAGAGGTCTTGATGAGGCTAAGTGCCTGGGTCTTGGGAACACCTGGCATAGACAGCTAACTCCTGGGAGGGTGAGGCAAGGTGAAGATCCCATCTCTTGTGAAGTCTAGGAGAGTGAACACATTTTGAATTAGGCTGGACATCTTTTGCGCATTGTCCCGTGATGGAAATCACCTCCTAGTTTGTGTTCTCAAATGCTGCCAATTTTCCTGCCAGGGAGCATCTGCTATAGCACCTGTAAGTCTTCTGCTAATGATTATTAATGATCTCTTTCCCTGCATTATGTCAGACTGCTTGGGAAGACACAGCAACGGCCCCTCCACACAGTTTGTGCTGTGGCCACTGCTGAAGGGACTGCTGACTGTGCCGCTGGGATCATCATGGATCACACCCGCCTGCAGCACTCTTTCTTCCTTAGAATTATTTTTTAATCTTTGGATTTTATGCTTTCTCAGAAAAGGGGTTTGTTTTGAAGATTTGTGAAGTTTTTCTACGCTATCCATTAAAAAACAACAGCAGCAACAAAAGCAGATTCCCATATGCACTTAACTTATTCAACATCTTAAGTTCACTGTTGGTAGGAACAGGTGTTGTTGATTCACTCCCTTTACCAGTCTCTACACTGGCCTCTTTTGTTTGAGAAAGATAGAATTGGCTCACTTGGATATAACACGTGGATAGAGGGTATTTTCCTGGAGCCAGGGAGAACTGGGCCAGGATGCTGGATTTAGTGTTTTCTAGTTGTATGACTTTGCACAAGTTATTTCTCTCAAACTTAGTTTCCTTCTGTAGGGAAAAGAGGATCTGTAAGCAGAGAGAAAATAGGGTAAGGGCCTCATTAGTTTTCTAGCTAATCCTCACTAGAAGGAGTTAAAATTTTACTCCCTGTCAAGGACAAATAGACAGAAAGAAGATGCACACAGACCACTGTAAGAAATGACATAGGCAAGGGGACCCAGTCTAATCCCAAGACAGCACAGAGAGCCAATTGGGTTATGACAAGTTCTGGGTATGTTCTTTGATCCTCCTATAAGAGAGGCCAGGAACAAGCGCCCACAGCTCCTGCATCTTTCTGGTGCCACATATCCAGATTCTTATCAGGGTAGCTATCTGTCCTGTCCTTATCACCCCCTTTCGATGTCTCTTTCTTTCTAAATTTTGTATCTTTAGTTCATTACTGATATGGAGCTTATGATCTCAGTGAGCTGCTTGCCCCAGCAGAACAGTGGAACTTGTCCCCATATGTGACACTTCTATAATCCTGTTTTCATAGGGTATTTAGGAGAATTAAATGAGAGAATGCATTGAAGCACTTGTCACCATTCTGGCACATTGTAGAGATGCAATCAAGGACAGTATGACTGATATTGTTGTTGTCCAGGTTGCCCACAGCCTGTTCTCTTCCTTTGGGGTTAGGATTAATATTAAATGGAAAATCCCCAAACACAGAAGAGTTGATGGAGAAATCTCCCTCTCAGCACTACTTGTCAGTATTCTGGTAAACTTAAAGTTTTCTTCCTGTAGTTCAAATACTATTACTGTTTGTATGTCTGCATGGATACTGTAAGAATGTTTATATTTATGTTATTCTAGCTTTTTTAAGTAGACATTTTTGGAGGGGGTTTGCTAACTCCCATCCTTTTCTGAGCACCATTGAGTGATCTCCCCTGATTGTTTTGTGGTCTTACTGTCTTCCCACAGTGTCATATTGTTTCTGGGTACTAGGGTGATGTATTCTTCCCAATGGGCCTTTCCAAGCTGTTATTGTCCTGAGCAAAGAATTGGACAGGAAATGAGATAGTGAAGTATTTTACATTTATTAACAGCAAAAGAGAAAAGAAGGGAGAAGTGCTCTGGAGAGTGAGTGTGAGGAAAAAAAGTGCACCCTGCATGTAGACCAGGCCACTGTAAAAGAAAGAAGGCAGTGGTCACCAGCCTAATGGCCAACATTTTTATATCCCCATTCTGATGTCACATCTAGGCTGTTGTCCTATCAAAACTCTGCTTGCATTCTTTCACTGGTATCAGGTGCAGGGCTTGAAAGCTGTTCTGCATATGTAGCTTGAATCTCCATGATTGACAGGTGATATCCATTTGCACAATCAGTTTTCCACACCCTACTCTTCTGCCTCAATATGGCCCTTCATCTCCTGGTAACTACAAAGCAAATCTCAGAGGATATGGTGGTTAAGGTGGAATTTCAACTAGTTTGAAATTTGGAATTTGCCTCAGGGATTGGTGGAGCACTCCTCTAGAGATGTCAAATAGGTCACAGTCGATCTTGGGGTCTATGTCTGATCTCATAACTTTCTCTACTTTGTTCCTCTGGTGAACTAAGCAACTTTGCCCCGCCATACTCTTTAGTCATATGTCTCTGCCTTGGAGCCAGCCCTTCATGGATGGAAAGCATGATTAAATTGAACTTCTCTTCCCTTAAGTTGTGGGTGTTAGGTATTGTGTCTCAGAGATGGGAAAGTCAACTAATACAGAGGGGTATTGTATTGTATAAAATGGAAAGAAAAAGACATTGAAGAATCAAATGGGAAGGAACTCACTTTTTTTTAAAAAACTGTAGAACCTACCTTTCTTCCCTCTTGTAAAGAAGTATTGATGAATAATTGGCCCTTACTTTTAAGTTCTGAGTCTGTGGGATTATTTACATGAACTATTTTATTTCCTTTCTAAAGAGGGACTTTACTTTGGATAGCATCATCATTTTCTTTTTATTGCTTTCCTCTTATCCCTTTACTCACGTTGCTGCCATTATTATGACTCAACACAAATATCAATAACAGTAACATAATAATAGTAACTGGGATTTAACCAGTGCTTGTAGTGTGCTAGGCACTATTGAGAGTATTTAGATAATCACAACAGCACAACATCTGCATTTTACAGAAGGGAAATTGAGGCATCAACAAGTTAAGTATCCCTAAATCACACAGCAAGCAAATAATGGAGCCACATTTTAAACTCTCCCAAACCCTTTCTGGAGTCCACAGTTTTCATCACAGTGCATTATTGTCATTCACCTTTAGATTTTATAACAGTTTATATATGGAATAGTATTTAACACTCACAGACAGCTTGCAATATAGGTATTAATATTTTTCCATTTTATAGATGTGGAAATACGTCTTCAAAAGTTTTCATGATTTGCCCAAGTTTCACTGCTAGGAGCCATCCATCCTGAACTTGGAACTGTTTGTAACCACAAAAAAATCTCCCCACATACTGGATTTCTTCAAACAGGGAATTCATATAGAAACTAGTAATTTAAGGAATCCATCCATTGTCCCAGTGTAGTTTTTCCCAGGTAAAAAATTATGCACAAGACATTGGGAATGTCTCCCAACATCCCCATCTCCAAGGTCAGATTTTTCTCTTCTTTCCTTTTTTCCCTCTTCACATAGTGAGAAGAGCTAATTGAAATTCATGCTGTGGTCTTATGAACTATGAGTTGGAGGAAAAGAGGCACTTAATCACTTAATGCAGCCATCATCTTTTTAAGCAACCAAAAGGGAATAAGATGGAAGTGGTGTGCAGAGAGGAGGCAAGTATGCAAGACATGGGAAATTCTTTGAAAACACGATTCCTTGATCTTTGAAGTTTTTTCTTCTTCTGTAGCCCTCTTGTGTAAGTTAGCTTGTTCCTTTCTTATACTCTGTCCAATGGAAAGGAAACTAGCCTATAATAGTTCTTCAACTACTTCAGCGGCAGACGGTCCAGCCATATGTGTTTGTGAATGGTCGTTCCTAAGTGATGGTCAGGATGAACTTCTTTATAACAGTGGATCCATCTTGCATGATAGCCTCCATTACCCATCTGGGGCACCGGAGTACTCTCTGTTGCTGATGCCTCCAGGTTAGATATAGTTTGTGGTGTCTAGAAGGGCGGACATGGTCCTTGACATTATTTTTGTCTATTATATTTTCCACCACCTATTTTCTTCCTGTAGAGTTTGGCTCCAAAGTCATGGTATATGGTATATAATAAAACTTACATGGAGTCACAGTTTCTCTAGAATTATTCCTCTATTTCTTCACAAAGAACATACTATGTGAGTTTATTCATTCTGCGCTGTCCTAGTGAATTCAATGCAAGTCAGTTTTTCTCTCCAATGTTGAATTGAATTTCTATTTCTTTGAGTTTTATTTCTTTGACTTGTGTGTAGAATTAGGTGGTCTAAACATGTTTATTTGATAAAACATTATTTTTATCTGACCTTGCATATTTGAATTTGTACAAGTTAAACATCATTGCATTGCGCCTACTATGTGTGCGTATGTTGGTGATGAATGATATTACTACTTAGAATTGCAGTATTGTGATTAAGGCACAATAGTCATGCCATCATGTTCTGTCAAAGATGTCATGCAATAGGGATGTCTTGCAGTCTAGGAAATTTCACAACTTCACAGCTCTTTCATTAGACTTTTGCAAACTTTTTTTGTAGTATATTAGATAAAATAATAGCAAGTTCTATCATTAACTGCTTGCTTATATCACTCTGCCTGGTAAAAGTTCTCTCAAAGTTATTTGTTCTTTATCTATAATGAGAAAATTTATATGTTTGACTGTGTTTATAAAATATTGTGTTTATATATGAGATATAAATATAGTATGCCTACCATCTTGTAAAGGAATCAAAATGTAGAAATATTGCCTACTCTAGGGTGGATCAGGAATATATTCTCCTTATTTTTTAACTACAGAAAATGGACCTTGAAAACCTTGGAAAGGAATTCTCTGAGTCCCAATTTCTTTATTTTTCAAATGATGATAAAAGCACTTGTCTCATCAGTTTCAGATCTGTTGTAAGGAGAAAGTGAAAAAATACATAGAATTCACTTTTGTGAAATTAGCAGAGTTGCTAAACTGCTATCATTTTCTATTATAATAGCAGTTTTATTTTAATATTTTAAGATACTATTTTGAACTATTTATTGATGTCTCATATCATCATGAGACATCATGATGTCTCATCATGTAATAAATAATCTGCTTTTTTATTACAACAAATCATTGAATTTTTAGAAAAATTATTTAAAGGGAAAAATTCCAAAATAATTGTATTGCACATCATTAAATTAGATTTTGCAAACATGGAAGAGAAGGAAAATCAGTATGAAAGTATAAATACGAAATAAAATTTGAAATACACATAGTATTGGGAGTGATAGTTCTATTTTATTGTAATTCTAGGTAGATTGTAATTTTTGGATGATGTAGAGAGAATTTGACCAAGGGATTGTGTTGACATGTTTGACACATCAGTTTGTGACCTGTGGCATAGAAAATGACTAAAAGACAAAGGGATTGCACATAGTGTGCTGTTGTGTAGCCTCTTGGATTTGGGTAGTTAAAGTTTCTGGCATTTTTGCTGTGTCACACTTCTCATTTTTGTTTTCAAAAGTTATCTGCATTTTTAAGACATATGTCTAGACTAGAACTACAGGTATTTTGATGATATAGTACTCATCCAACTCATTAAATATTGGGATTTCTCTTTGACACTGTATTACCCTTATGAAACAACTGGAATATTATAGTAACTTATCAAACCAGTGGATGAATGTTCTCCCCTTCAAAAGTCAACCAGAAGCTGGTCATGGTGGCACATGGCTGTAATTCTAGCAATCAGGGAAGCTGAAGCAGGAGGACCACAAGTTTGAGCCCACTGTGAGCCCTGTGCTTATTTAGAGAACACTGTCTAAAAATGAAAAATAAAAAAGAGTTGGAGATGTAGCCTTGTGGTACAGCACTCACCTAACATGAGTTGACCACACACACACACACACACACACACACACACACACACTAAAAGAAAGAGAAACAAAGCTGATTCATGATTCATTTTGTGTTAATGTCTGGAAAATTTCCCAGTATTTGAGATAATTTTTCACTATTACACATAGAAAGGACCTGAAAGATCTAGACAAATTTCTTCACTTTGTGTGTTCATATATAAAATACACAGTGAAAGTATTTCACTAAGTTCACAAAGAAAGTTTGTTAAGTTTGGCTTTTAGTCAATGCTCAGCTGATTCAACATAAAAATAAATAAAATAAAATAAAATAAATTTGGAACTGCCATTTTTTTGATTTCACTGACCACCTTGATCTAATTCATTGTGAACTTGCCAAGTTTCTCCCTTATCTTCAGCTATGAAGGAAACACATTGGCATTTACCTTAGAAATATGAGCTTTCTTTGAGTAAAATAGCATTAAAGTTCATTCTATCTTATTAAAGCAACGAGAACATAATTTCTAAAGTCAGAAAGGTCAGTAATATTGCAGATACCAAAATAAAAGTTAGGAAGAGATTTTGTTTTTCTAATTTGAAATCATTTCAGTTTAGCAGGTAGGAATAGATATTAAATCATCTCTCAGGAAGGTTTTGAATTGGATGAAAATGTTGAAAGTCGTGGTAGTTTAAAATATAACTACAGATTTTTTGATGCTCCTCATTTCCACAGGTAGCACCTACTCTTCTTTCCTTGTGGACTAAACTTTGAGATTATTTCTAATAGCCTATTAACAATTTACTTCTAACTACAACAGAAGTAATGATGTCTGGCTTTGAAAAGAGGTCAGAAGCCAGGACTGCAGCTTTCTTTCAGTCTAGAATGAAGTCCATTTCCATGTTGTTAAGACACTCAGGCAACTCATGGAGATGACTCTGTATCAAGGAACTGAGGCCTCTAATAGCCATGTGAGTGCACCATTTTGAAAGCAGGTCCTCCAACTTCAGTGAAGCCACTAAATGACAGTAGACTGTGATGTCATCTTGATTTCATGCCAGAACCACTCAGTTGAACCCACAATGGTCGACTCATTCTGGTTTGCCTGAAATTTTCTTGGTTTTTATCACTGAAATTTCCATGTCCCAAGGATTCTCTTAGTCCCAGGCAAACCAAAATGGTTTGCCATCCTAATCATTCCTGGATTCCTGAACTGTAAGTCCTGTGAAATAATCACTGTTACATTAAACCATTAAATTTTGGACTAATTTTTTACACAGCAATAGACACTCATACTATAGCCTAATTTTTTTTACTGGTTTTATTTGAAACATCAAAACGCAGCAATTAAGAAATGTCTCAGACATTCACTGATACTATTTGAAATTTTATTTTATTTTATCTTTTTTGTTTTTGGATTTTTTTTTTTTTTGAGACTGAGTGAGAGCTTTGCAGTTAAGTCTGGTTTTGAACTCACTACATAGCCCAGGTAGGCCTCAAACTTACAGTGATTCCTCTGCCTCAGCCTCCTGAATGTTGAAATTACAGGCATGTGTCACCATGCCAAGCTACCATCTTGAAATTTAGACAGTGACCTCAAATTACAAATAGCTAAAAAATGCAATCATTTTATTCCTTATCTTATTCTTTAATGATTGAATGTATTTTTCCCTTAATTTTATGGTTGTTTTGATCCATGGCAGATATTTATCATACTTAAAAACTATCAAACTTCTAAAACTTCTATCATACTCAATATGTTTGCTTCAGATGACCTGCTTTAGAATCATCTGAAGAATTTGTTAAAAATGTTGATTCCTAGCCTCATTCCTGATCCACTGAATCAGAACTTCTGGGAGTGAAGATCAGAAATTTGTGTGGTTATTGGACTTTTCAGGTGGTTGTTAGATGCTAATTTAAAAGAAATGATAAAAAAATACCCTGCTATTAAAAAACAACTTTCAAGATGGAAGAAATAATACTTTGACTTTAATATACTATGAAAGAGCTGTTACTGATAACAGGATTACAATTACCCTTGGTTTCAATCTTCTTAACTTCACTGGGGGAAGGAGAGGAATATGAACCGACAGAGCAGATGGATGAGATCAATAATTGCTTTCAGAAGATGGGTAACAGGTCAGCAAACATGCTGTGGACTCATTTTGGGAAGTGCCTGGTCTCTCTGGTGTTGGAAACAGAAGAAAACAATTGAAAGTCCACTGGCTATGTGATCTCAGTGCATGTTTTTCTTTTCTTGTGAAGTTATACAGACATCAGAAAGCCCAAATAATCTGCTACAAATCCAAACAATTATAACTGGAGTCAGGCTGGTTTTGAAGAGAGAGGAGCAAAAGGAAGATAAATTGAGGAGGCACAGAAGAGCCAAAATGAGAAAAGTGATTACAGTTCCAGCATAATGACTAATATGAATAATAAACACTCCCCCTTCTAGTGTACACAGCCTCGCTAATGAAACACTCCACAGATTGTACAAATAACATATCCATCACGAAGCACGGGGTTGGGGGGGTAATAACCTAGTGAAATAATTAGGAAAGGCAACACTTCCCTGGAAGGATGTAATACAGCAGAAGCAACAGATGGGAGCTAATGGAAGGAAAGGAAAGGAAATGGAGGCTGTGCGATGTGCCTCGGGCTAACAGAAACAGAGCATGAAGTCAAGGGGAGAGTACAGAGCAGGAAGGAAGTGAATCTTAATTAGCACAATTTTCTCTTTGGTGAACACCTTTCGTTAGCTAGGATTTTTTTTTTTTTCCAGCACTAGGAATTGAACCCAGAGAGTGCTGAGTTACATCCTCAGTTCCCACTCACTCCCTTTCTTTTCTCTTTTTCTTCCTTCCTTCCTTTCTTTCTTTCTTTCTTTCTTTCTTTCTTTCTTTCTTTCTTTCTTTCTTTCTTTCTCTCTCTCTTCCTTCCTTCCTTCTTTCTCCCTCTCTTCCTTTCTTCCTTTCTTTCTTTCTTTTCTTCTTTCTTTCTTTCTTTCTTTCTTTCTTTCTTTCTTTCTTTCAGACAGGGTCTCACTCAATTTCCCAGGCTAACCTCAAACTCACAGTCCTCCTGCCTCAAGCTCCCAAGTGCTGAGATTACAGATGTGTGCTACCATGCCTGGGCAGCCTAGGTTTGATCAGTTTCAATTTAGCTAAATTTAATTCAACTCAATACAACATTATTGACTGCACAGTCCATTCCAGGTAGGCACCAAGATTATCCAGGATTGAAGAAGACCACATTTAGTGTCCTCAGGGAGCTCCCAATCTAGGGGCAGGACTGGGGATGAGTAAGCAGACACAGTCTCTATGTAGTGGTGATTCCTAGGAGGTACACTGTGTGCCCTCCTCCACCCCATGAAGGATGTTTCATGTGCCCTTCTCAGGCTATGAAGGATAAACAATTTGTGGAACTCATCAAACTCGTCTGCAAGTTTCAAAGAATTCTGTTGTTATTTTATTGTTGTCTCAGATTTTGTAGGATGCTGTGTTTTATTTCTCCAGAGGGAAAATATGAGGGGAGTTTCTTTAGTGAAAACCATCCAGAGAAAAATATTTATTTCTGACATCTATTATTTAAATGATAGCAGATATTCATAAGCATAAAGATTTCTGTAATCTTTGCAATAATTATAGGGAGTAGCTATTATTGTTCACATTTTAGAGATGATAAAAAGAGGTTGAGACAGTTGAAGTATGCTGCCCAAGGTCCCGCAGCTAGAAAGGGGCAGCATCACAATTATAACTGTCTTTCTGACATCATGAGCATACTGTTTTAACATTCCTTATGTTTCCTTTTGAGATAGCAGAGAAGGAGAAAGAGCTGAGAGCTAAGTATATGTACAAATAAACTGTAGGTGTCCAAATGAAGAGGCAATTTTTTCTGACGTGGGGTTAGACAATCCAAAGGCGCAGTGGCAAGTGAATTGGGTCTTGAAGAAAGAGAAGAATATTTTTGCGGGGGACAGAAGAATTTTATTAAAGACTTGAGTATTCGTGGGGCAGCAGAAGCAAAAAATATCCAGACTTAAAAGCTAAGGATATTTTGAAATTGGTTAAAACATAGTAGGGCACACTGTGTCATGTTGAGAAGACTAAGGATAAAATGATAATTTTCAAGTGGATATTTAAAAAATCCATAATAAGAATTTTGGTTTTCTTGTGGACAATGAGGAAGCCATAGAGTTGTCTAGGAGGGCAATGAAGCAACCTGATCTATATATATTTGTTTGATAAAGGATGAGAATAGGATGGTCAAGAGAAACAAATATTTAGTGTTTGGAATGAACCTGGTGGTTTATTGAATTAGTCTAGGCAAAACAAAAATAAAAACAAACAAACAAGCACCCAAGAACATAGTCAACAGCAAAAATATTGCCAAAAATCAAATTATCAGATTTTTTACCTTGGTGCAGTGGGTGAAGAGGGACAGCTATTGGTGGCTCCAGAATGTATGCATATAACGAAGATACAACAGCACTCTTAAGTAAGACAGAGAAGCTAAGCAGAGGAGCAGTTTTTAGGAGTGGGAAGATGAAGGGCTCAGCTTTACTAAAATTGGCATACAGAAATGTAGCGAGGGCTGTTGGAATCTTGTTCTAGAGCTCAAGAGAGAGCTTAAGGCTTACAATATGGGTGGGAACTTTTATGTTCCTTGGGCAATTTGCAAGATCATCTCCATTTTATCTACAAGGAACTGGAGGACAAGGCAAGAATATTCACTTCCCTATAATTACATATCATCTAAGTTAAAAACAAATTAATTTCCACCAACATTTACTGAGGAAATAGCACTACGTGCCTTTAGTCTAAAGGGAGAAAAGAAATAATTCAAACACTATAAATATTCTACCAAATTCTATGGACATATCATGAATTAGAGGCCCTTGTTCCCTTTGGAGACTTTTGAAAATGCACCTATATGTAGTTTAGGAGTGTGAGAGCCCCATGGATCAAAGGTGACACTTTTACTAGTTTATATTCAGATTTGAATCAAGCCTTGAGATACAATACTATGGACACATCAATACTTGTAGTTCAGTTTTTGTGCCCTAAAATGTTTGCTCCCTATTATCATTGTTTCAGTCCTTAAAGAATGACTTTAGAAAATGTATTGTTTCATGCTCTGCCTTTTAAAAATCTTGATGTTACTCTCTCTAGAGCCTCTTAAGAAATTTATAAGTAGAAACAGTATGTATTTCAATTGAGAAACATGTCTTTTCTCTCCAATATTGAAAGGAAGAATTTTTTGTAGCTGTCATTTTGAAAATTATCTTTTATATTACTTGTGTGGCATATTATCACATTATTTTAGAAACATTAAGTGTATTATTCTAACTATTATGCTATAATGCTGTGAGTATAATTATTATAATTATTATTTGGGCTTAGTGGTACATGCCTGTAATTCTAGCACTCTAGGAGGCTGAGGCAGGAGAATTGCAAGCTCAGGTCCAGTCTGGCAACTTAGTGAGACTCTGAATGAAAAATAAGAGGGTGATATATCTCAGCGAGAAGACCCTGTGTTCAAACCTCAGTACTGTAAAAGAAAAACATTGTAATTATTTAAAATCTTTTCTGATAGAATAAAATGGATACATGCTATTTTACAGTATAGGAAGTATTGTTCTTTGGAGTGTGATTTTTAGATTTTAGCTTCTGAAGTTTAGAAGTAGAAAAATTCTTCATTAGTTTACAGATGCTCCATAAATTATTGCATTTCCAGAACTTAACCTCTGAGATTGTGGTCAGCCAAGAAAATATCCAAAAAATTCTTATTGTCTGACTAGTAACTTCTAGGTAGCATCTGGGTTTCCTGTAGAGACTTTTGGTCTGTTTACAACCAGGGATTTAAAAATAGCAGAGACATTTGGTGGTGACTATCATCTTAGGCACTAACCTGTCCTCTATGAAGTATGGAGGTATTTCAGAGCTTTGACATCTCAGGAGCAGAAATAACACAAGAGGGAGCCAGGAATTTAGCTCAGTGGTTCCGCCGCTTGCTTCACAAGCACAAGGTCCAAGTTTGATCCCCAGAACCAAAAAAAAAAAAGAAGAAGTGACATGAGAATGTGCTGTGTGTATCCTAGTATGATTGAGCATATTTTTGCAAGGTCAGGTACATGTTCTAGTTTAAATTCTTTTTTTTTTCCAGTTCAAATTCTTAGAGGCAGAGCTTTTATTATTACCAGCCTATTCCCCGGATAACACTCACAGGATGCTGATAAATACACATCTTTAACTCTTTGTCAGTAAATGTCCTCAGGTGATTAGTTGACTGTAGTTTAAACTCTGTTTCCTCCATGAGGCAACTGATGTTTCATTAAGTTTGTTTTAATATTGTGCCTTCATGATAAGAAAGGTATTCAGTTTTAGTATTTTATGGCTACTACTAATTCGTAGCTCAGTGATTCTAATGGGATTATTCACCTTAGCAGAGGCTCATTTTACTTGCATTATATAAGTACCTATTAATAGCCAAAGTGTTTAAAATATTGTATTTAGTATGGATGGTATTCAGGTATCTTGAGAATGTGATCTATGCTCCCTGGAGGGTAATTAAATAATAACTTATCAATGGAAGCAATAGCACAAGAGTTTGAATTCGAACTTTTGTGTTAGAACTGTTTTGAGGTCAACTCTGCCATTTACTGGGTCAAATAGGTCAAATTATTTTAACTGTGAAGCTCTCAGTTCCCATAGTAACATAATTACATCACAGGATTGTGACGATTAAATGAGAGAATGCATAGGAAGAGGTAACTTGAAAAAAGAGGTTATTTGGGGTTCACATATCCTGCCGATTCCATTCCCATATTCTGGCTACAGGAAATTGTAATTATTGCTTTTTATGGATGTAGTGGAGTACAGCATGGTAAGTCAGTTAGGACCAAGTGGAATGGATAGTGGGCATGTGGCATGAAAATCCATTTGTAATCACTAGCTTTAAGAAAATGGTGTCTATCACAGGAAGAACACAAAGAGAATGTTAATATGCTTACTTAAAAAATTGGGGATAGGGTTTTATTAATGGTTATAGCCAACTTCAACTACATGGGGGAGGACTTAGGAAAATAAATTTTTATTCAGTGTTTACTGCATATATAGTATGCTATATGTGCTATATTTTCACAGTTCTGCAATATAATTATCATGACGTCAACAATGTAGATGAATTTCCTAACATTTGAAAAATTTAATTTTTCCAAGACTGACATCTAAAAATTTTCTTTGGACTGTAATTGTGTAGCTCATGAAGCTTCCATTCTGTAATGTTGCCTCCATTACCAGAACATGAGACATGAGACTGAAAGAAATGGATCAGGAAGAGGATAGGATGGATAGACTTGGGTCAACGTGGTTTGTCCAGTATGTGCAGAGACCCTTGCCCAGCTTCTCTGTTCAAAGTTATTGCCACAGTGTATCTGTAAGGTCACCACAATGGCCCACAGAAAGTGCAACCAGCGATACTCCCCAGGGCTGATAAAGGACCAGTCCAGTCATTACAAGGTTGTCCAAGTCTAGACACAGATCTTAGGAAGGAGGGAAAGTTCTCTGTTCTTGAAGGATTAGAAACACAAATATATGTCAGACAGACAGACCGTGGCCAGACCAACTCCAAAACTTGCACCTAAGAAAACTTTCCCTTGTTTATAAATCAATCCATTTCTTCTTCCCTTTGGGCACTGCTGTGTTTTGCTTTGTTTGACAGAGTTTTCTAAACAAACTTGTCTGGTAAGATAATCAGGTAGCTCATGGTTTTGTCCAGAGGTGATCAAATAGGCTTGCCAAGCCTCAGTCAGTGTGATAAGACTTTACAAACACACAACTTCATCTGTTGTTCTAGGGGCTGAGGTGGGAATAGCAGACACGAGACTGGCTTCTTAGTCTAGGGAAATTGCAACAAATGAGAAGAGATAAATTGAGATCAGTTTTTGTGAAAATAGAAGCAAAATAACCATGAAAGCAACATCTAAAGAGTTTTCACAGGGGAGCTGAGTGGCCACTATAGAAGCAGGATTCCAGCTGCTGCCTGAAATGTGAAGTTTGGTTACCTTTTCTTTGGCCTCGGGTGTCTGGAACAACTGGAACATCTGGACATTTACACTGTGCTTAGAAACTCAAAATACATATTGAGGTTATCAGACTCTTGTATTTTTGGCTCTCTATGATGTTTCTAAATTCTTTTCTATCTTCTATAAGTTGCCTTGTCCAGTTCATCTCAATGTAGAAACTTTCACATTTCCTACCTTCCTTGGAGCACGGATTCACAGGTACCTGAATCCTTGTTCCCCAAAATTCCTAATTGCAATTCCTAAGACTCTGCACAAAGTCTTTCTTTCTTTTGCAGTTTTGGAGTTGAATCAACACTGTACACGTGGTCCCTGCTGTCCCTAACCACATCCTCACAAATTTATTCATTTATTGATGCAAAGAATATTAGGGGGGCTATTAAGTGTGTCTCAAAAACTATTCTAGTTGCAGGGAAAATATCAGTGGGCAATTTAGACAATGTCTTTGATCTCATTTTGCACATGTCTGTGGCTGAGTAGGCAGGGGCTAGACAACAACCAACCAAATAAAGATGTAATATAATTTTGGTTAGAGATAAGCATTTTGATGAAAAATAAAAAAGGGTAGGGAAAGAGTCTGAGAACAACTGAACAGAGATAGCTGAGAGAGCAGGGTTGTGGGAAAAAAATCTGCTGTCCAGACCCCAAAAGTATGGACTCAGAGATGGGAAGTACAGTGGGAGTGAGACTGCAATGGTGATTCTGTGGAAGCGGGTATCTGCCTGGGGCGGGCACACCCCAATTCAAATAAGCAGTGACTTTTATACCCTCTAACTCATGAGGTCCCTTCATTGGCTGTGGTCAAGGGGGTACAATCTTCACCCCTATAATCTAGGTTCTTCTTAGTTTCTCAGACCCTTCCCAGATGCATTTCTTTGACTGTGGAATATTGCTTGCTTCTCAATTATCTAGTTTTAATGTCTTGTTCTGGAACTTGACTAGGGGCCAGTCTTTGTGCTTAAGCTTGAAATGACTGCCTTAATTACCTGTGGATTGGTCAGTAAATTTCCATTCAAACTTATGGCTAATGAAAATGGGCCATCTATCTCTCTATTTCTTACAGGCTGAAGGGCAAGGTGAAATTAAGCTCAGGTGGTCAGATGGTCTGTAAGGATTTGATAGCTGCTGTTTGGACAGTACCCTGAGGGAAGGGAAAATGTGATGAGAGAAAATTAGATTACTGATAGAAAAGAAGACAGTGGCAAACCCAGAGATGTATCACCGAATAGGAGAAACAAGGAATGTTTTTCTGTTTTTGTTTGTCTTTTAATAGATTGCTGCTCTGGAAGTGTGAGGCGTGATTGGAAAATATGGTAACTGCCTTTAGCTGTGTTATCATGGCTGCCTCAATGTTCTGAATCGGTTCAATTCATTTACATTTCATGCTCATTTTGACTTTGGGGAATAGCCAGCAGTCACACTACGTCAGATCCAGTAAATAAGTCGGATGCAGACACATAATGGTTTTACAAGACTGCCTTTTCATTGAGTGGCACAAGGTAGCAGCATTCAGTATATATTTTTTAAATCATACCTTATAAAGATACTCAAGAAAGAAGACTTCCAGAACTGATTCAGAAAAGTGGCAAGAATGATGGGATAAGTATATTGGAAGCAAGAAAAAGCATTTTGAGAGGGATTAATGGCAATATGTCTTTCACTGTAATAAGTTATAAAATTTAAACATTCCCTGTATATTTTGATTACTCCTGTTGAAAAAGAAACACAAAGTGTGCTTGGATTCTTAAATATTTGCAGCTGTGTTTTAGTCTCAGTGTTTCTTCTAACTCACACATTTCCCTCATTTCCATGTATCCCTTCCCCCCCACCATTCCTTCATTTCCTCCCAGAAGAGTGTATTATTGAGGAACTTAATTTAACTAAAAAAGCTGAAACTGACAATATAGAACTTTGATTCTCCTGCAAATGTAGCCCTGATTATTACAAAATCTGCCTATGAAAGGTCTAATATGTCTGTCTTTACTGGTAAATTGTCATTCATCCTTCAAGGTGTGAGAACTTAATCTTTCATGTAAGGATCTCAGAGTCTGAGCATCACAATTATCAACCCATTTCTCCCTTTTCTTGAGATACTTCAAAAGTACTTGAAATATGTTCCTGTCCCTCTGCCAGTGACACTCTAGGCTCAATTCTGCTGGCTGAAGTTTAACAAAATTATGCTTTTTTTCTCACTGGTCTTCTTGAAATTATTAATATTATGGACAGAGCTTTGCAGGCTAAGTACCTCAATAAAGCAAAACACAATATTTCATTTTGTTCTGTTTCCACAAGTTCAAACATGGTAGGTGTTGGTACAAAAGAGGAGAAAGTGAGGATGTTTGCAGTGAGATCAATTTGCATTCTAACTATACAATGCCATCAACTTACTAGCTGTGTGTACTAGAACAAGTCTTTTAAACCCCTTTAGCTTCCTCTTGTACAAAATGGAGCTAATAAGATCTCTTTGGTCTGGTTGTTTTAAGGAAGATATAGAAAATGGTACCTGGATGTTAGACTCTGGGATATGACCAAGTCACTCAGTTGCTATTAGTCTATCCTTTCAAATATAACATTAATAAATATAATTGAATCGTCTATCCATCACACATGGAGTTGCCCAATACTTCTCTTATCTTCCAGGCTTTGGAAATCCTTATGCTTTACCTAGCTTCATCTTTCCCTACCCCTCTCTTCTCCCTCTCTTTTTTTTCAGTCTTTCTGGGGCAATTTTTAAAAACCTAACTTTATTATGCAAATCAATTTTCTTTCTTTGATTTTATTAAAGAATACATATATATATATACACACATATACAGAAGGTAAGACTATGATTATATAAATAAATGACTAAAAATTAACACATGACAAATATTGTATTTGACTCATTTTTTATAAGGGGACTAGTAGTAAGATGTTCCATTTGGGTCAAAGGAAATGTCAAAGATCATATGTACATATAATGGCAAAATTGGTTGATATTTCCAGGTCACTAAGAAACTGTATGTCCTCTGGGCAAAATTTACGTATCTATGGACAAGAGATGGACTCTATGACTTACTCAAAGCCAATGAAAAAGTGGAAGACCATGTTAGGTAGGCCACTTAAATTGCTTTCTTTTCCATTTCAAAGTCTTTCATAGCTTTTCCTGACAGCTCTCTCCATCATATTTTGGCTCTAGACAGATGAACTATTTTTATGGTATCACAACTTTCCATCAGTTTTGGACTATAACTAAAACACAGACCAACCTTTCTTCCCAGGGACATATTGCGCCATCTTTGTTCCCTTTCTCTGTCATGTAAATAAATGGCCTGACACATTGTGCACATTTGGTAAATGCTACTTCTTTACCCTTTGACCTTTCTGACTTGTTCTTCACCTCTCACCTCTGACACTGTAGCTGTTGTACACATTGTGTGACTTTCCTGAGCTGAAAGTATTCCTCTCACTCTGAATTTTCAGATATTTGTACCACTATGGCTTCATCACAAAGTTAAGAGTGTTAATGCTCACCACAAAAATGCTAACCATATGAGGTAATGCACTTTTCAATTATCTAGGTCCAGCCACCCCACAATATATACATATTTCCAAACATCAAGTTGTATGTGAATACATTTAATTTTATCTTTCAATTTACTTAAAAAGAAAGCATATGAAGTACCAAACAATATTCTGGTGTCTTATATACCTTACTTCTTGAAGATAAGAAGTACTTTAATGTCTCTGAATAATCCACATAGACTTTTCTACAGATATCTTTGAACTTACTGTTTTTATGAAAAGCTAACTCAAGAATGTGATAAAGTAAAATTGTGGCTTCAGATATGTTGGGTTGTCCTCAAATCTCATTTTAGCATCAGAATAGGTCTTGAAAAGCATATTAAATAGTCATGCATCAATGGCATAGAATCTAGAAGGAAGGGAGCAGATGAGATAGTACTAGAAGACCTTCAAAATATTTCCAATTATAAGTTTCGGTGAGAAAATAAAACTTATTTGTATTTATGTCATGAGGTAAAAACAGGGAGAGTTCACTTAATTGCTTTTCATAAAATTGAAAAAGAATCTTATTGTTTCTTAACCTGCTCACCAACGTTATGATCATTCATGTAGAACTGTATTTCTCAAAATGAGTTTCATGGTCTTACTGGGTTAGAATCATCCATGAGTTTGTTAAAACAGATTTTTCAGGCTAGATTTTTTGGCAACAATCTCTAAATCAGAATATATGGGGGTGAATTTCTTTATAGACATTAGGTGAGTCTTCTTAGAAATTAAAGTTTATAAAAGAAGAGATGTAGATAGGAAATATGCACATAAAAAAAGAGATTGAAGTTTACTTCCCACCAGCCTCATTTCCATTTTACTTCAGAGCCTGTGGAGGAAGAGCCCACTTGGTGGTTGTTCCTACCCACACTGTGGTTGAGCAATGGGGGATATAGATTAGTCTTTAGCCAAAGGCTGGGTTGTCCAGGTTTCAGTGAGGACCTGCTGAACAGAACACAGGTCTCCTGCACACCACCAGACCAATCTGTGACCTTAGGTTGAGGTCTCTGATTTCAAGATATGGGTAATCTGTTTGCCCTGAAAGTCTTTCCTGATCATGGCTTTTTCAGCGGAGGTCTGCTCTTATTTTCCAGTCTATTCAGGGTCTCTGTAGAAACAGAAGTCAGGTAAGACCTCTCATGGGTCATCACAGAAGAGAGGGCTATTGCACATCAAACTTCCACCAGTATCCACCACACGAGACCACTAAGAGAGCCCCCTTGTCTTATGGGATGGTGATGTTCAAGTGGTGCAGAGGAGAATCTATTAGAGCAGTGGAGGGCAGGTTAGCATAAGACACCACCATCTCTGAGAGGCTGGGGGTCAGTCCTGGGATCAGTCTCCACCGAGGGCACAGCTTCCAGAAGGCTGCTCAGTTCTGGTTAGTGAAGGTCCCAGGAATGAAACAGCCTGCAGCAGCAGGAGCCTCAGTAGCAGCAGCAAACATCAGCATAGCATCCTGGCCAGTATTCCTAGAGAATATTTGTCCTCTGAAGAGTTGTCTGTGGCTACCATGGCATGAGCTGGCTTCTCCAAGGTCCTCCAAAGTCCTCCTCAGATTGATGATGTAGGTAACAACACTTTTCCTTTTGTAGATGTACTCTTCCACCTGAAGCCAAGGTTGGTGTCATCTAATAGCTTCCTGCTGCAAGGAATTTGAGGACATCCTCTGTCTTCATCTGTAAGACATCAAAACCTCCACATATTATGAGAGTTTCCTTTTAAGTTAAGATGGGAATCCAGTCCAACACCAAATGGACTCTTCCCTTTCTGAATAGTGTGAAAAGGCCTAGTGATTCTTATGCCTACTGAAGTATGAGGACTCAGCTACAGAAATA
>NW_004624780.1:9854812-9865563 GCF_000247695.1 Heterocephalus glaber | reverse complement strand
TCTTCTTCTTCTTCTTCTTCTTCTTCTTCTTCTTCTTCTTCTTCTTCTTCTTCTTCTTCTTCTTCTTCCTCTTCTTCTTCTTTTTTGTGTAATTTCATTATCTCAATCCAAAACTGAGTTGTTTGTTGTTATTGTTTGTCTTAAATGAATCTACAATATCATTAATACTTTCATTAATACAGTATCTGTTCCAGCTGATTATCACTTATTCTAAGGGTGGCTCATGTACTCTTTTATATTCAATCTAATCATATTTAATTTTTCTAGACAGATGCATTTAGCTAGATTGAGAAACTGGGACATAATGTGGCTAAAAATAAAAACAGTGGTCTACCTATATTCCAGAGAATTGGTTGACTTCATGGAATAAAGAGATGGCCAATAGGTCACAGTGTAGATGACAGTGTGGAAATAAACTCTTTGATGCTGGAGTGCTTTCCTCCAAGATTGAGTCTATGTACTGAACCAATGGCTGATACCTGATACAGTGTCTCCAACAGCTAGAAACAAAGGTCAAGAAACTGAGGAAGGAACATTGGATTGGTCCATCTCATAATCATTCTAAGTGATTTAGTTGTAGTGTTTGGAAATTTTGCTTCCCAGAGAAGAAAATATTTACATAAAGGAATGAATAGGCTTTTTGCTGAAATAAAATTTGCACTTGTTATTGTTAGGTGCCAGCATTGTTATAAATTATAATGGCAGGGAGAATTATCTCTGAAACTCTGTAGTTCACTGGCTTTTCTATGGTCTTTCCATGATCATTGAAAAAGATAATCAGAAAGTTGCAGTAAACATAATTTGCTCAGTATAAGACAATCTAGGGATGAAACTTTTCAGAAAAAAATTATTTGCATTACTTTCCACAGGAAAACACCTACATCCACTGAAATTTTGGTTTAATAGAAATATTTGGAATGTATGTGGAAATAAGAAATGATAATATAAGTTTTGGATTTGGGATTAGTTGCAATAGCAAAACTATAATTTATTTCACTAACCATTTTTTGTTTGTGACATTTGTGAAACTTAAGCTCACTACTATCCTGAATGTCCTTGTGCTGGCAAGAATTAATGCAGGGAGTGAATACTGCCAAATGTTCATGGGGTGGACTGTGCTTGACTTCTTTGGTATAATTCCATGTTAGATTTAGGTGTCATATGGATTCACTGAACTTCAGTTTCACAGTGATTTTTCTGCTTTCTGCCCTAGGAATTTTCTGGTTTTGGCATGTAGGTTGCTTGGATACTTGAAGGGCCTGTCTTTCAAATATATGTTTAAACTCTGACTCCACATCCCTTGGGACAATTATTAATCCATTAGGCAGTGGAGTTTCATTGTGTTTCTAGTTGACAGCCACAGCATTTGTACATTTAAGAAGATTCAAGCAAAACCAAATCTTTCTTACCCACAGGGACAAATTTGATACTGCCCCTTTATATTAGTTTTACTTCCTCCCCTGTTTCACTCTCAGCTTCTTGGCTTAGCTACCATGTGAGCTGCCTACTCAAACATCCTTGAGTCAAGTTATGCTTTTGCGTCATTCCAAGCTAAAACAGATGGGTAGGTTCATAGTAGCCTGAGGGAGAGAGGAAGTGAAAATTTCATGAGGAGAGAGATCTGCTATTACAATGAAAAATCTTAGTGTAGGTCAGGCATTGAATTATAAATTTTTTGTCTCAAATTGTATAGCTTGGGTGATTTTTAACTTTCTTTTCCTTCTTGCCTTTCTCCTTTCAACAAATTTTCATTATGTCCCAATTAGATATCAAGTATGATGGACCAACGTCTTGGAAATATAGAGGCATGCTCTCAAGGAGTATATGAGGTCTTGGTACAATGAAAAGAATCTATGGAATACAGGATGTATGCATGGGTATTCATGCTGGTGCACTCATGTGCACTGAGAACTCATTGAGGGAGGTGAAAAATGAAGGGAATCATATTAGAAATGACTTTCAGGTTGTATCTCATATGATCTCAGGTTCACATGAGAAGGCTCGGCATGAACACAGGGCAGCTGTGTGACAGCAAGAATTACTTAGCTGTTACTAAATTGCTCTCACCAGAGAGACTGAACCAGTGACACCTTTATGAACTGAGATATTCCCCATGATCCCTGATGAGATGTCTGAGGCCTAACAATTCTCTCTGCCTTTCATGTAGATGCTCACCGCCCTTGCCTACATTACTTAATGTGACCAAATGCACAGTCATCAGTTACTTTGAAATAAGCTAACAAGGAAATTATGCTTACAGTTTCTTGTATACTTCAGAGTCAGCAACTGACTTGTAATCAATCAACAGCATTCAGAACTAGGGTCAGATGTACTGACATTTGCAAACTTGGAAGAACATTTGCAACTGAAGGCATTTATCTGTGGCATTGTCCTGTATCAAGACAGGTGAATATGAAGATCCATGTGTACATGTCTAGAACATATTTATGGGCCTATAAATGTGCACGTGCACAAGCACACACACATACACACACCTCATTCTGTTCTAATGAGAAGGTAGAGTGATGTATAAAAGGGCACAAGTTCTGGGCCTAAAGTGCTGGATCTAAATATTGTGTGGCTTCTTAGGAAGTGATTTGGGGATTATATTAAATAACTACTTAAGGGGCCGGGGATTTAGCTCAGTGATTTCTCTGCCTGCTGAGCAAGTGCAAGGACCAGAGTTTGATCCCCGGTACCAAAAAAAAAAAAAAGGAAGTACATTAAATAACTACTTGGGAGTTACAAGGATGGAAACAAAAACTATTTATAAAGACACATAATAGATGTTCATAAATGATTATAGCAACTGAATTATATATAATGTATTCTGTGTGTCACATGACAGTATCAAAAGACAAATATAGGCAAAGAGGAATTTTGAAAGAAATAGGTCAAGTAAATGAGCAAGAAGTGAACTCTTCCTAAAGATAAAGGAACCAGAGGTCTGGAAGAGAATGACACCCATAGCTGGAGTCCAAGCACCTGATTTTGTTTGACTTGTCTTTTTTAATCATTAGGTACAATATTCCAATTGACAATATCTATTTCACTTTCTCAGTTTTGATTTTTCCAAAAAATGGAGAAACCATCTCTAAAGTTTTCCTTTTACCTTTTGTCCGCGAGTCTGGTTAGGTAAAACCTATTTTCCCTACAGGGCTAGCTCAAGTGTCTTCTCCAAGATTTATTTCCCAGCTTGTAACTCCCTCTAACCTCTCGTAGCATTTGGCCTGCACCATCATGGGGTCATCATCCATTTGGTGGACTTAGTTCTAGCTCATATCTATAATTAGTCTGTAAGCACATGGAAAACTAGATCTTATTCATTTTTGCATCTTATGTTGAATATAATTCTTTACTTATTATAAGGATTTCACAAATTATCTGTTTTGTCACTAATGATGTTGATATCTTCACAAGATATTACACTGCCCCTCATCTCCTTTAGAATCTTCTCAATAAACATCTCCATGGAGATGATTGTAGGGTGCATATCTACATTATTGCTTGCAATTGATATGATAAAATGTCTTGGTTCTGCCTGCTACTTAATATGATTTCTTTGATCTCACAAAGTATCTATGACAAAAACATTAATAATAGCCTCCTCAGATATCCCTGTGAGGTACAACAAAAGTTACACCAATTGGACAGGTAATAATAACTAACATTTAATGAGGCTTTAGATTCCAGGCACTGTTTAAAATGTTTTCTATATGAAAACTCATTTAATCATTCTAACAACTTTATGAAGTAAGGATGATTATTATGAGTTTTATATTAAAGATAGAGAAAAGTAGATGATGTTTTGTACACATGTGTTTACTTCCTCTCATGCAAGAGCATCAAGAATTCCTGCCCTTTACTGACTTTATCCTCTTCCCTATAGTGAGATTATACTTCTTTTCACAGTGAGGTCATCACTTACGTTAATAAAATGTGAGTGGAAGAGACAGTAGGTGCATTTCAAGCAAATGCTTTAAGAATCATAACATGGCTTTCCATTGGTTTCTTATTCATCTGCTATTAGTCCAACACACAGGCCTTCTCTTAGCTAAATTGCTAAATGAGTAAGACCTGTGGAGCTGAGCCACAGCGCTGCAGAGACAAAGTTAATTCATAGCCTTAATGCAACACAAGTGAGAAATAAACTTATGCTGGATAAGTCATTGAGTGTTTTATTGTTATGCAGCATAAGCAAATATAAGCTGCCTAAAACAGAAACTTTAAATAACCCACCCAAGGTGACATGGCTAATAGGTGTCAAAGCGTAGGTTCAAAGTTATATTTGTTAGCTTTCCTGTCTCTATGACAAAATACCTGACATTCACAACTTAAAGAAGGAGAGATTTTTTTTTTTTGGCTGTCAATTTTGGAGAATTTAGTCCTTGGTTGGCAGGCTCCAAGGAGGGAATGACATGGTGAAAGGACATGGCAAAGGAAAAGTGCTCACCCCATGACTGCTAGGAAAGAGAGAAAAGATGGAAGAGTCAGGGACAAGAATGCACCCTGCCAGTTGAGTCACCTCCAATGGGGCCCTATCTCCTAATAGCACATTTATGTGAATAGTTCCACTATGCTACAATCACCTTCTAAGAGCTCCACCTTTGAACACATGAGACTTTCAGGAGGCATTTTAGTTATAAACTATAATAAAAATAAAATCTGGCTTCCAAAGTCACATATTTAACCCCTACTCAATACTGCTTCATAACACATATAGACACTGAGTTTTACTGAAGTAATGTGACTTTGTCTAAGTGAACACAAGACACTTGACCATGTTTGGACCAGAACTCTGAACCCTGAGTTCTTTTGATGTTATAGTGAGAATTGTAATGTGAAGATTTGTTGCCATGCTTGGCAGGTAGTATGATGCTTTGATTACATCAGACACATTTGGAACTCATTCTTCTGCTTTGTGACCTGGCTGCAAAATGATCCCCTGTGGTACAGTTGGAGTTGAGTGTGCTACACTCTTCAGTATTCAGGTCCTGTCTCTGCAGCCAGCCTTCTTGGGGATTATTTATGAGAGATGAAGGCAGATGGGGGCTGTGCACAGTTATTTGTTTTCTGCGAAGCTGGAGGATTGAAAATGTTTAGAAACATAACTGGTTGACATAAAGGATAAAAAGTTAAACATACAGAACTCAACATGTCCTCTCTCGGGACCCCTGTCTAGCTAGCAGCAGGATTCACTACAACAGTGTATTGCAGGCTGAATGAGGAAAAGACAATCTCCTTCAAACAAAGTCTGGAATTCAATAGTTTTGAGGGTCTTATACTGAGTCCTGCAAGAGTGTTTAAGAGAAAATGTAACCTGAATGTTAGCTTGGACCAAATGCAGAGATGGAACCTCCTGGTGTGGGTCAGAATGTTTGAGGAATTAATTCAAGGTTTTTTTCCCTTGGTTGCCTGTATGTAGGCACATGACTAGGAATTAGAGAGGAATGTGCATTGAAAAGTACCTGTTTCCTCTCCACATCTGGCACACACAGACTTACATGGGTCAAGGTAATACAATATAGAAAATACCACTGTAAAATTTTGCTTCAATATATCCTTTCATTTTTATCTTTATGAAAGGATTAACACAATGGCAAAGTCTTGAAAGTATTAGATGACTTATTGCCTAGTGTTAGATTGATTCTGTTGCCTAGTAGGTTGCAGAATGTGAGAACAGGATGGTTTGGTCCTTTGATATCCCATTGCTAATAGTAAAGAATTGGATCAGATGATATTTGTAGCCCAGAAATAGTCAATGGACTTGCTTGATACTATATTAGTAAGTAAACAGAAAATTGGGTCAGGTATGAAGATTTCCAGGGCAAGAAAGTTTTTATTTAGGGCTCTGAGAAAGCATAACTGATGCTTTACCCAATTGGATAAAAATTAATTATATCTCATAACATAGGTGAGAAAAATCATTTTGAATTCTAAGATAAACTCAAAAGCAAGAACATTCCAGGTGGAATTGGTCCTCCAAATAAGTGGGTCTGTGAATTCTAGTTGCTTGCTACACTCTAATGAAGACAATTCCACTCCTGACCTCTGCAAACCCAACTTCTATAGTCCTGACTATTCCTGCACTCAGGATAACCTCATGAAAACACATAGTTTCTTGTCAATGCTAAACTTATTGTGCCTTTGTCTTAGACCATGTCTTCAAAGAAGGAGAAAACAGGATTTGAGGTGCTGGAGGGTTTTAGGGGGAAATTCCTGAGAAGGATCAAGGAGGAGCGATAATGGCAGTCATGAGACCACGACACAGGTCTGATACCGTGTTAGATTTCTGTCACTATAACAATACCTGAGAGAATGGATGGAAGGAGAAGTTTGTGTTGTCTTATCATTTCTGCAGTTCCAGCACACTATCCAGAAGATCTTTTGCTTTTAGTCCTCTGGTGGGGGTTCTGGATGGCCATGGTGAGAAGCATGTGGCAGAGCAAACCGCTCACCTCAGAGTCAGCAAGCAAAAAGAAAGCAAGAGGGTTTTGGTATCCTCTTCAACGTCATGCTTCCAACCACCTGAAAACTTCTTGTTAGTTTTCACCTACTCAGAGTTCCACTGCCTCCCAACAGTGCACCCTGGGAACTGAGACTTTAATACATGGGCCTTTTTGGGGGGGGCAGTCAACATCCAGACTATAGCAACATTTGTGAAAATAGGTAGGCAAAGGAGCCTGCTACTGTAGTGAGGTTCTTTGAAAGTCTAGTTCAGACTGGAAGGGAGCCTGTGAGCCAGAGTTGCCTATTACAGGAATCCTGTGGAGAGGAGCTGCCGACTTCTGTTCATTATGCACAGGGCTTGGCCAGGAACTTGCCAGCAAGTCATGTCCTCACATGAACACCATGCTGGATTCGGAGATGAGGCAGTTGGCTATTGCTAGTCCTCTGTGTTCTTCACAGTATCTTCACTAGAGGGACACAGCCTCCAGACTATGGCAGTGTAATGATTTTTAACCTTTAAAACCTGCTATAATTTTTATTTGGGGTTCTAGTTCTTTAGAAGGTGGGAATTCTTTGCAAAACACATAAAGGGTGATATAGTTTGATATCCTTAATACTTTAGTTCCTGAGTAATACTTTAAAATTTATTAATTAATTATCAGTTAAGTGTCAACAGTTGTGGGTAATTATAGTGATGAATCAGGTATGAATTTCTTGCCCTAATGGAAAATGCTTTTACCAAGTTGGAGGCAGCAGGTCATAAGTATGTATATGTTTTGAAGGAGTTAATTAGTGCTCCAGAATAAAATAACATGGGTGAATTATGCCGAGAGGGTATTACAAGGATAAATTGAGTGCTTCAGGTAGGCTTTATTGAGAAGTTGCTATTGGATAAAGTCTTAAGAAAAGAAAAGCCATGAGTTGGGAAAAGTATTTTATGTAATGTTCACTTACAAGAGCCTTAGATAGTTGTCTGGAGCCTAGAGATAGTGTGTTCTTCTAGGGTAGAGCAGATTGGTTTCCTTTCAATAAAGATGGAGAACACGACCCTCTTTGGAGATATTCTAGGACAGAAGAGCCTCTGTTCTCAAGAGATTTGCTTGCCTTTCCATCAGTGAGACAGCATCTCTCTCTATGGAAGGGAGGATGGGAAGATTTTGTAACAGACCCTTTATTAAAACTAGGCATCTCTTAGGCTGTGTGTTCCTCAGTTGTGACACAGACATGTGAAGAGCATCAATTTAAAGCGGCTCTGTATTGCTCTCAAGGGACTTGGGTGACAAGCAAATTGATGTCAGCATCAAATTTATGCTGTTGGCTGTGCAGGGAGTAGTAATCTATCTAAATTCACTTGGACTTGTTTCCTTATTGACCAAATTCATAAGAATATGAAAAGTCATCCTAGCATCTATGTTGCTATTTAGGAATTGCTTGACCTCTTGCCACCATGTGGGTATTTAAGGAAAAAGTGTGTGAGGCAGAGGAAAATGCTAGTGAAAAGCCTTTGAGGTGGAAGCATGCATGTTTTACTTGATAAATTGCAAGTGGGCCAATGGGCTGAAGAAAATGAGTTTGGGAGCAGTAAGAAGAAGTGAGACCAAAGAGGAATTGAATCTGGGAATATCATCTGTTAGGGTGTCGTAAAGGCTTTGAAATTTTTCAAGCTTGGTAATATAGAAATCTATTGGATTTTTTTTTTAAAGTATAGAACCAGAAACAGTAGATACTTTATAAAAAGTTTGATTCTGTGATGAGAACAAAGCATAGCAAAGCAACAAAAGAGGAAAGGAAACTAGGTAGATAAAAGTGACAAAAGGTGGTGGAGGCTTTCACCAGGGCCCTATCAGTGGTGTTAGTAATGAGTGGGCAGTCTGTGGGTCTTTTTCAAAGGTAAACAGGTTTCCTGATGGATTCAATATAAGTAAGTTATGAGACAAAGAGAAGAAAAAAATGACAGTTTGTCTAACAGTTGAGCGGAGTACATACAAGAAGAAGGGACCTTGTTCAATTTGAACAGTTTAAGGCATCAGTGACATGTCTACATGAAGAGATTGAAGAAGCAGATGAATGGGCATATGGCCTCATAATTCACACAACAGATATCAGATCAATATATACATTTGTGAAACATCATTATAGTGACAGTACATGAACATAACATGACTTTTAATTAACAGCTGTCTGGGATATAACTGATATATAATCAGCTGCACATATGTCAATGTGGGACCTGAAGAGTTTTGACATATGTAGGTACATTTAGGAAGCCACAATTCCAATCACTATAATGGATATCTCACCATTCCAAAAGTTTTTCATTTTCTTCTGTATTTCATTCACCCCTAACCACCCCACTCCAGACACTATGCAACTACTGATATGTTTTCTATCATTATAGATAAGTAAATGGAATTAGAAAGCATGTTTTTATTTTTTTTCTGGATTCTTTCATTCCCTAATATTGTTTTGGGATACATGCATGTATCAAATCAATAGCTTATTCTTTTTTATTGTAAATCAGCATCCTTAATACATTAATGTGACACAGTTTGCTTATTTTTAAATGGATATTTGGGTTGCTCCAAGTTTGGAAATATATAAATAAAACTGCTTTGAAGCCCTATGTACACGTCTTTTGACCATTTTCTGATTAGATTGCTCAGACTTTTGTTGCTGCATATTTAGATGCAAGACGTTTTTGAATGTGTAGTTTGTGAATGTTTTTTCTGAACCTGTCACTTGCATTTTATTCCATTAAGAGGGACTTTCATAGCATTACCTTTTAAAAATTTTGATAAATTTGTCTTTCAATTTTTTCCTTTTATAGATTGTATTTTTCATGTAATATTGAGACAGGTCTGAAGATTTTTCTCCTATGTTTTCTTCTAACAGTTTCATTGTTTACATTTTACTTTAGAAATCATGATCTGTTTTGAGTTAGGTTTTGTATACAGTGCGAGGCTCATCTTTTTGTTTTGTTCCAGCACCATTTCTTGAAATGACCTTCTACCATTTTGCAGTTTTTGTCAAAAATCAGTGAAGCATATTTGTGTTCTTTTTATTGTATCTACTTAATCTTAACATTGGGGACAGTGATTTCCCGCTGAAGTCTTCTTTTATGTAATCTTTTTAGCTAGTGTTGTTAAAGTGATTTTCTGTATGCATTTCAGAATAGCTTATATCTATGAATGTCTTAGAATCTTTATAAGTTTTTTCTTTATTACTGATTTTATGCAATTTCATTATGATTTGCTTTTGTGTAGTTTTGTGGAAATTTCCTATTCTTGGAATCCATCTAATATCTTAAATCTGGAAGTTTACAATTTTATTCAAATTTGGAAAAATATCCATCCTTTTTCAAATTTCCTTTATCACTTACCTTTAATTTTTTTCTGATTATCCATTTACTGACTTGCTTGATGCTGTCTTAACAGTTCACTAATAATGTTTTAATTTAAAAAAACCCAAAAATTTCCCCCTGAATCCAATTTTTAAAAATTTAATTTTATTGGTACATTTTAGCTGTACAAGATAATAACATTCATCATTGGAAATTTGCACCTTTACATAATCTCTCTTGGTTCTTATTTTTTCCCCCTTCCCCTACCCTCCCTTCAACCCCTCCATCCCTACCTATTTACAAGGACTTTGTTTCCATTTTTTAAATTTTCTCATATTAATTCCATTCCCTTCTTTCATTTCCCCTACCCCTTCCTCTTCCTCTTCCCCTTTGTGCCTTTTCTTCCTATTTCACATTATCTATTATACCTGTTAGTCCTTATTTACACTTTCAGTTTCTCACACTAGAGAAACTATTTGGAATTTACACGTGTTTGCCCTTTATTTCACTTAAGTGCATAGGCTCATTATGCATCCACTTAGCTATAAATGTCTGTAATTTCTCATTTTTTATGGCTGAGTAGGACATGATTTTATTTTTAAAAAAACACATTTTCTTTATCCAATCTCCAATTGATGGGCATTTGAGCGGTTTCCAAGTATTAGCTATTACAAACTGTGCTGCAATGAACATGGGTGCACATATATCTTTCTTTAATTCTTTGGAGAAGATAACCAGCAGGCAAATAGCTGGGTCAAAAGGGACTTCCAGTCCTAGTTCTTTGAGGCATCTCCATACTGATTTCCACAGTGGTTGCACCAGTCTTCACTCCCACCAATAGTGGAGCAGGGTTCCTCTTTCCCCACAGCCTGCCAGCATTTGTTATTGGTTGATTTCATGATAGCAGCCATTCTTTCTGGGGTGAGGTGGAATCTCAGCATTGTTTTCATTTGCATATCTC
>NW_004624780.1:9825908-9844029 GCF_000247695.1 Heterocephalus glaber | reverse complement strand
TCTAATGACTCTAAGGCTATCTCTTTTTCCTTATACTAGGAAGGTTCATTGACTAGATCAATAACAACACCTTAGCCCAAGTGATACAATCAGCAACACCTTTGCATCAAGTACATCTTTGAAAATGACATTTTGAGGTAGTTATTAATCTATCACTTTAACTGTATGAATTAAATCATGATCGAGGACCAACCCAACATATAGTGAATAAACTCTTCAATATAGCAACTTTACCCTTTGGGATGGGGACTTAGAAGAGGTTTGGGTGGGAGGGATAGATGGGAAGTAGGATAGGAGAAGGTTAGCAGTGTGGTCAGAGGACACAGGTGAGAAGAAAAAAGAGAATAATAGGAAAATAAAGAAGAACTCCAAGTGAGGATCAAAACAGGGAAAAAAGGGAAGATGAACAATGTGGGAGAGCAAAAGAGTGAGTGTAAGAGAGAGAGAAAGGAAAGAGAAAAAAAGAAGAAAAGAAAAGAAAAAAAGGAGAGAAAAAATGAATATTTGCAGAGAGTAGGGTAAAAAATTAAAGATAAGAGGAGCAAAAGAAGAGAAAAGAGAAAAAATCCCCAAAATAATAGAACTAGTTTGGGGAATAAAAAATAACCATGAAGATGAAGGGCCTCTTTCAGGGTATGTCTCTACTGTCACAATAGACAACGTGGGTAGCAGTGTGCAGATATAAATCAATGAGTCTCAGCAAGCTAGTTGCAGACCCATGAGATTCAGGCAGATTTCTGGCTGCAAGTCCCAAGTTGACCTCCCTGTCCTCCTGCAGGTTTGAAGTCTTCAGAGTTGTATTGCAGGTTCCAGCTCCCCTTCCCCTGAAGATAGTCCTGGTCCTGATGGGAGGTGAAGATGACTCCAACTTACCCAGTACAGTGGTCTGGTGGTCTGGCGTCCTCTGATTCTTTGTAGTGTGGAACCAAGTGGCTGTACAGGGGAGTGGGGGGGTGGTCCACTGGATTGCTGCCAGGGTGTGAGCTGATTCGGTGCATTCAGCGTGACCCATGACGTTGCTATGGCATCCGCAGACCTGCCTGTTCACAGCGGGCTGATTTGGCACGTTCTGTGCAACTCCTTGTTTCCATTTTTTCATTTTTCTCATATTAATTCCATTCCCTTCTTTCCTTTTCCCTACCCCTCCCACTTCCTCTTCTCCTTTATCCCTTTTCTTCCTATTTCACATTATCTATTATAACTTTTAGTCCTTATTTACACTTTCAATTTCTCACACTAGAGAAACTATTTGGTATTTACACATGTGTGTCCTATTTATTTCACTTAAGAGTATTGCTTCAATGTGTATCCATTTAGTTATAAATGTCTCTAATTTCTCATTTTTTATGGCTGAGTAGTACTCCATTTTATTAAAAAAGCACATTTTCTTTATCCAGTCTCCAGTTGATGGGCATTTGGGCTGTTTCCAAGTTTTAACTATAACAAACTGTGCTGCTATGAATATAGGTGCACATATATTACTGCACATCATCATTTTAGGTGTTCCCTTAGTTAGAGACTAGTCTGTCTAGAAAATAAATGTTCGGTTTTTCAGTTCCCCATAACCTGCAGGGTGAAAGAGCACTAAGAGAAGGGAGGCAAATGTGTCCTGGCCCTGGAAGTCTGACTGTTCTGATTGATGTTGCAAGCTCCTTGAGGATAGGCTATAATTTTTGTTCAGTTCCATCTGAGGCAGGCTGAAAAGCTGACTCTCATGGACTGCCCCACGTCTTACCTCCTTTTATCCACACTCTTTGTCATGAACTCTGGTAGTTTGTTTCACCAACGTGGTTGAATTCAGTTCCTCAAGTTGCCTCAACTGTGCTCTGGTTTTGCTACTTGCTTTGGTTACTCATTGTAAATGCAGGTTCTTTTCTTCATGTTTGAAATGAGGCAGTAGTGATATTTTGCCCACTCTGATCCTAGGTCCTCAAGAGGTCACATACATTTCTTGCTGTTCTTTGTCTCTACTATCATTATGAGAATGTACCAGTTGTACTAATTATATTTCTATTACTCTAAACAACACCTGCAATATTTCTCTTGTAAGAGAAAAGTTTTGATTTGGCAGGCAATTTTGTCCATGCTTGATTGGCTCCATTGCTTGCTAGGCCTTCAGTGAGGTAAAACTTCTTGATGGAGAGTGCATTGTGGAGCAAGCTGCTTTCTTCAAGTCTCCAGAGCAAAGAGACAGAAGAGACTGTTCCCACAATCCTCACAGGGGCCTACAACTCCACTTATCTGAGACATTTCACTATGCTTGCTTGCAAATCTGACCCCACTTCTGAGAGGTTCCACTACCTCCCGATAGTGCCAAGGTGAGGAGCAAGCCTCTGGCATATGGGCCTTTTGGGGACATTCTAGACCCAAACCAGAAATGGGCAGCTCACTGGAAATGAGAGAACATGGAACAAAATGGAAGTAGTGATCAGCCCAGCCCAAAGTGGGCTCAGCTGCCCTCAGAAATCTTAATGAGTGCAACTAAAATCAGCAGCTTAACTCCCCACCAGATTCATAAACAATTTTTTGTAGCATGTTTTGAGGTTTTGTATTTTTATTATACTCAAAGGCAAATTAATATAGCACTTCACCCAAGGATAGTAACCCACTCTGGAAGTCTTGCCAGCTCTCTTTGCCTTCTGTCAATACCTTTCCTTTAATAAGCACAGGAACACAATATAGATGAACATGTCAAATTTATTTATACTTATGGCAAGGGAACCATAAGGTGTCTCAGTAAGAGAACCTACTATAGAATTTGAGCTTTTGTTGGTATGTTAGTCACTTTTCTGTTTGGGGGACAAAATACTTAATACATTCATCTTAAAACAAGAGAGATTTATTTTAGCTCACAGTTTTAGAGGGTTCAGTCAGTGCATACTAGGCTGGCTCCAAGGTAGAAATAGCATGGTGGAAGGGCATGGCAGAGGAAACCTGCTCACTTCACCACTATCTTCTCATCCCAGTTCCTCCCTTCTTTTTCTGTTTCCTGGCCACCAGGCAGTGAACAGATTTCCTTAACCATCCCATTCTGCCATACTATTTCTGCCTTGGAGCCAAGTGTCCCTGGACTGAATCCAATGAAACTGTGAACCAAAATAGACCTTTCCTACTTTAAATTGCAGGTGTTTGGCATTTTGTCCCACTGACAAGAAAGCTGACTAATACATGCCATGGCATACAGAGAGTAATCTGAGAATAGAGAGCAACTGAGAATAAAGAAACACATTTCCAGGTCTTGCCACCAATAACCCACTCTTCCAATTAGGCTCTACCTCCTATCAGAACATTCAGGAATGAACTCATCAGTGGATCAGTTCACTGATGAGTATAGCACTCCATGAACCAATCTCCTTGCAAAAGTCCCTCCTCTGAACACATGAGAGTTCTGGAAGACATTTCATTTATAAACTACAACTACTGTGTGATGGAGAACAAAAGGAAATAAAGTCTTGCTCTACTTAGGTGTTATTAAACATTAGGGTAAGTTTTATAATTATTCAAAATCTCTGTAGGGGAGATATACTGCAGTGAGAGAATAAAGCTATCATTGTTGAACAATTTACTTGTTTAGCAAGTGAGAGATATTGAGTGTTTTTATTGCACAGTGACCTTGTTCTTTTTTTGTTTTATCAGATTCTCAGAGCAATCTTTCTTGTTATGATATTCTGAGAGGTCATTTTTATTTTTTAAAAAATCCCTTCAAAACAAAAATCTGGGCTGACAGTGGGCATCAGACCAGCTTATAATAACCCTGATGTCTAGTTGTTAACATGCTTTCTGTTCCAGATGTCACACACTGCCTTTTCTTTCTGGTAACCTTTGGAATCTATCCAGAAGATACAAAAGAATTTTTTGAATTCCACTGATGCCTTGCATGGGCACAGGAATTTCTGTGAAGTTATACTTGGGTCCTTTCTCTTTACTCAAGTCTATTTTATGAAGGCACTACTGAGCTGATGTGTGTGTGTGTGGAGGGCTTGTGGGGGTAATGGACCATTAAAACTTAAATGAGTAAGAGGGAAGACAATGTTTCCTCAGTGTCACTATTCTCTTCCTTCCCCAACCCCCTTCCTATATAGGTCAGAGAAAGGAAATACACAGTGTTTCTCTCTATTGTTACCTACTTCTCTGTGGGTCCTCCTCAACTCTTGAACTTTATGTTCACATTAGAGAGGATAGGAGTGTTGTGTGCAGGCGCTCCTCAGAATGCTTGGCTCTCTTACACTCTAGCTAGATCTTGGATGGATAAAGAGTTAGTTTTTCAAAATATCGCACTCATGATGAATATTAGTGATTTTCCTCCTCCTCTTAGTGCCTGTTCATTCTTCCTACCAGCTACTTTTGACGTGTGAAAATGGGAATGAGAATGAGAGATTAACTATGTGTTTATGAATATGGTAGTGGGTTAGACATCAAAAGTGTGTATCTCTCTAATCTGCTGTTAATTTTCTACTAGATTCCCTGAACTTCATCATGTTTCTTCATGAAGGGGATTAATTTTCTCCGAAGAACCACCTTACATTTTTATCTATAGAAAAAATTTCTGTATAATAGATACTGAGAAATAGAAACAATATTCAAATGGGAAGGAGAACAAAGGAAGGGGAAAGGAAGGAAAGGAAAAAGAAAAAAGGAGATTAGAAGGAAAAAATGGAAACAAAGCTTTTATAAATAAGGAGGTGAAGAGGAGTTGAAGGGAGGGGAGGGGATTGGGGAAAAAAGAATTGAGATATGTATAGGTACAAATTCCCTATGATGAATGTGATAATTATGTGTATCTAAACTACATCAATAAAATTAATTTTTAAAAGAGCCAAGGCTAAGAAACATGTTTCAGACCATAAATGAATAAAGAGTGAGTGTCTTTGGAAAAAATTCATTTATTACTGAATATTTGACAATATTTAGATCAAATAAACCTAGAATGGGGGCAGTGTTCCATAATTATTACAATACGGAGTACAAGGCCTGAAGACAAGCCCTCTAGATACCATTTATGGAGAAAGTGAGCATGGAGATTTAGTAACTGCTCCACTCCTACATCCCATATATAAGGTGACATTGAAATTAAAATCTGCCTTGTAAATTCATTATCAAGATCAATAAATGATCTACGAGATGCCTTTAGAACAAAGATTGATTTCTAGTTAATAAAAATTGATATAGCTACCTATAGCAAAGACTTTCACGTAATTATGTACTTAGCTATTTAATTTGGCTATTATTAATATTTTTACCTGTAAATTAACACTGGTTTTATTAAATTGAGAAAATACTTCCCACTACTGTCCTAAGCCATATCTTAGATATTCCTTGCCTAGAAGCCCTCTTTCTAGATAGAAAATGGAGAATGAGTGGATATTTTTATATTTAATCCTTTCTATCATTTTGTTCTTTGTAGTTCTTTTTACACGATTGATGCTCCATAATTGTTAGTTGAATGAATGAACCACTAACTTTTTCCATCATTGTTCACTCTCCCTTTCTTCAAGAGCTGAAAACTATTAAGCTTTTAAAATATTGCATTGAACTGCCATTTCCAATGGTTAGAATACCACCAGAGACTGATGAAAAACATACTGAAAAACAGTGGCAGCTAGCAAGTTTATTATACAAACTCTATCCTTTGCAGAATGTATGAGAATTGTCATGTAGATTTGAGCTCTGTTAAACTGCAACACTTGTGTGTCCACCCTGTCCATTTCTTCCTCCTTTCTCTCTGCCTGGAAAATAAGAAGTATTTCTTCATATTCAAGAATAGCAGAGAGTATCACTGACAAATGCTATTTCTGTATCTAAGGAAGAATTCATCTAATTCCTCATAATTCCATGACAAGTCAATGCTGGAGATTCACAATAATAAGACAATCCAGAGGCAAGGAATCATGGGAAATTAGAGGGAAAGGGATGCCTGGGCAATCCCAGAGTTGTCTCACTGCCCTTGGAGTGGAGGGCTCCTGGAGGACATCCACTTCTGTTTCTCTCGGTGACAGTTTTTTCTTTTGCCTAGAGAAAAGCACATATTTTTTGGAATGCATTGTTGTTCCTGGCTTGACAGAGATAAGAAGACTTATACAGAGATCAAAGAAGGAGGGATTTCAAGACTGATTTAGAGGGCAGAGCATCCCAAGTCATCTTCTTAATTACCAATAACAGCATTCAGTGTTATTGTTTAGATCTCAGGTGTCCTCCAAAAGCCTCATGTGTTTTAGAAGATGAACCCTCCCTGGATCATCCCCTCACTCTCTACTTCCTGCCCATGATGACATGAAGAACTTTTACCCCACCAGACTCTTCTACCATGCCCTTTCTGCCTTGGGGCTGGCCATCTATGGATTAAAAATAGAACCAAAATAAGCCTCTCCTTCCTTACATTTTGGATGCTGGGCATTGTGTTTCAGAGATGACAGAAGTGTGTAAGACAGATTTTCTGTATCAAGAGTGGGATAGTTGCTGTGATTACCTGACCATGTGGCTTAGAAGCCTTTGGAACTGGTTCAAAGGAGGAGTTTAGAAAGATTAAGAGATGACAACTAGAAAAACCCTGGAATGCTGTAAGCTGAGACTGATGGGAGATTCTGGTCAGACCTCACAAGACCAGAATTCTGATAGGCAGGGGGTAAAAGCCAGACTCATGAGGTTTCAATGGGGAACAAGGACTCTATTGGCAGTTGGATTTGAGACCATATATGCATTGGTAGAAAATGTGTCTACATTTCGTTCCTGTTCTGAGACTTTGCAGGAGCCTAAAATTAAAGGTCACAGACTAATTAATCTGGTGGAGCAAATTTTAAGGCAGCCCACAGTTCAGGCTAGGCAATGGGTACTGCTTGTGGCTTTCATCCAGTTTTATAGTGAGAAATAGGAGCCAAAAGTCCATTTGAAAACTTTTCAGTTTTGCCAGAAAGGAAGCACCAGTAAAGTTGTAGTAGAGGAGAGGATGATTGTTGAAAGATTAGCATCAACAAGAAGCCAAGTACTTAGTATCAGGACAATGACTTGGGTTCATTACAGAGATCTGCAAAACTTCACTTATGAAAGGCTCTGAATTGAAAAGTGAAAGATTACTTTGAAAAGAAATTTCTAGGTAGGATTCAGTTCATAGTGCTCAGGCATCCAGGCATTTGGAGGCCTCTACAGCCATGATCCAAGAGGGCCCGGGTCTTCCTCACTTTCTCATCACTGACACACACTATCCAACACCTGTGAGTTAAAGAAGGAAGGGTTTGTTTCAGATCATAATTTGTAGCAGTCCATAATTTGCTGGCTACAAAGTATGATAGCATAACAATGGGTCATGGTGGAAGACAGCTGTTCATGTCATGAGGGATGGCAAGTAGAGAGAACCAATGAAGGAGTGAGAAAGGGAGAGATAACCTTCTGGGTCATTCCAATAGTGACTAGCTCACCCCAGCAGGCCTCTCCTAATAGCAAGTTAGCTATAATGTCCCATAATCCACCACCTTCCAAGGTCTCTCCAATGGTAGCATGGAGCTTTAGGAGGACATCTAGATATAAACCATTAGATATGAATCATAACATCTTGGCTACTGCTTGAGCTGGTGGGAGACATTGGCATCATCTATGCAGTGCTGTTTTTACAAGCATGCAGAATATAAAATTTGTGGGGTCAAGGATGCTTCCACGCAGATTTCAGAAGGACTGGAAGGTCAGGAAGTGTATCCCTGAAAAAGCAATGGAGCAGCTGTGAGAGTTAAGCTGAAAGTGAGGTGGAGAACCTATGAAGTTGGAAAAGCTAGGAACATGGTATGTCTGCAGTAGCCTTAGATAGAGAGCAAAGCTACTCCAAGAGAGGCCTTGAGAACTGAAACCCATAATGCTATAGAGGTGGCACTGTCCAATCCCTTTGGAGGCCACAACTTGTCCTGGGTGCTGGACATGTAGCTACAGGATTTAATGTTTGCCCTGCTGGGTTTTGGTCTTGCTTCAGTTCCATTCCTTTTTATCCTTCTATTTCTCTCTTTTGGAATGAGGATGTTTACTCTGTGTCATTGGATATCAGCAGTGCTTAATTTCATTTTGACTTTTGTAGGGGGCTCAGAGCTAAGAGTTTGACTTTGAGCAGTACTGAAACTGTTAAGACTTTGATGACTCTTAGAGATGCACTAAATGTATTTTGCGTAAAGAGATGCACATAATTCTTTTGGGGGTCGTGGGTGGAATGTTATGGTTTAGATCTGGGGTATACCCCAAAAACCTCTTGCATTCAGTGTTGAAACTTTTAGAAGGTGAATAAGTCATAAGAGTTCTATAACTGAATGTACTTTTAGGAAGTTGGGCCTGGTCAGAAGAGGTGGTCACTGGGGAGTATGACCTGAAGAATGTATCTTCCTGTCTGATTCCTTCTCCTGCTCTTTGCTTCCTAGACAC
The DNA here is from genome assembly GCF_000247695.1 of Heterocephalus glaber. Next base: position 9,835,635 of record NW_004624780.1, on the reverse strand, counting down.
CATGATATAATCAGCTTTCCTCCACCAGATGCTTTCACCATGGCTTTTCTGACTTGGAGCCAGCTGACCAGGCCTGAAAACATGAGCCAAAATAAACCTCTGCTCTTTTAAGTTCTTGGTTTCAGATATTGTGTCTCAGTGATTAGGAAAGTGACTCAGTCACAGAGATTAAATGTTCATCATCTTGAGCTACAAGTGCAGTAATCTGTCCATAAGTGTCTTGCCTCTCCTAGGTTCTATGATCTTTCCAGGACAGTGTGAATATGCACTGATATTTTTTAAGTGGAACCAAAGCTCACCAGAATCTAACACCATATGGAGGTTGGGGATATTTGTGTAGGTCAAAGCTACCCAAGGAGCTGCATGGTTTCTGAGCATGGGAATCGGGTGGGATTGAGAGTAAATGGCAGCCAGGCATTCCTGGTTTTGAGGTTACAATGGCACATGTGGAAACTCATAAGGACTGAAGCTGTCTAGAGCAGTGTTCTTTGCAACTCTGTGCTCACATTCATTGGCCACAGGGGAATATGTTAGAGCTTCTGTCTCTGATGGCCTTATTCACATGTCTTGTGGCTGGATGTCTCTTAGTTTGTGTGGTTATCATTTGCGATCGAGCAGGTTGGTCTAGTCTTTTCCTCATGGGGACTGGCCAGGGTTGTAGGAGAACAAGGCCTCTTCAAGCTCAAGCTCAGAAGTGGCACAGCATTGTCCACAATATTCTTTTATATTCCTCACTAAACTAAATTTTAAGACCAGTCCAGGTTCAAGAGTATGGTGAGGGGGAAGATTTTACTCCTTGGTGACAAGAGTTGCACAGACTAGTGCCAAATGGCACGAATACAGGAAGTGTGTGTGTGTGTGTGGGTAATTGAGCCATCTTTGCAACTGCTGTAAGATGTGGTAAATAAACTTTTTTCAAATTAATTAATGACCTTAATGACACCAAGTTCCCCACCATGCTATTTCTAACTGAATCAATTATTCCTCACACTTTGCCCACACTCTATGTGCAATAGGGACAGGCTGCCTTCCATTGTAGCTCATTTTCTCTGAAGCCAATAGAGAGAATTAAATCAGAAAAAGTTTCTTTAAACACAGTCCTAAGACTCTGTTTTTCTGTGAAATATTGAAAAGGTCTTCAAACTCCGCAAGACATTCAAAAACATATTTTTTTTTCTGCCATACTGTGTAAGGTTTCTGAAATAGAAATCAGCTCTACTCATCTTTCCACCCTTCTCTTTTAGTATAAAGGAATCATGTTTGTTTTTTTTTAAAGATGGGGGCACTGTAAAACATCTATTTAGGTTTTTCTAAGGATTCAGAGGTTGGAATTGATAATATTCAGAGAGCATGTTTTCTATGTCACATTTAGGATCATGTCTGCTATAGTACATTTCTTGCTAATATAAAGAGTCACCTCCAAAGGAGTCACCTGGCATTCAAAAAGGGATTTACAGATGTTCTGAATTTTCCTTGTGAGTTTGGTCTACAAGGTCAGTGAGTATTTTCATTCTTCTCAATTTACAGATGAAAGTTTAGATGCAGGTCATATGCCTAGTTCACAGGATGTGTCAATAGTTGAACTTGTATAAAATCTCATAGCTCAAGACTCCATCAGTGTGCTGACCTGTATTTTTACTGGTTGATGAAAGCAGACTGAATGCATAGTGGTGGATCCTGCCTTGAAACTCTCACCTAGCTGAGAGTCATCACCTTACACTGTACAGCAAATAGGGATTTCACAGGTCTTTTGGTCTAGGGTTGAGCTCTGATCTGGTTGTGAAATTGATTTAGTGGATTGTAGACAGGCATTTAAAATGGAATAGAATAGAAAATAGATTGAGTGCACATAGTTAATGTTGACAAAAAGGTTTATAGTCTCACTGTATAAGTGTAGGTTTATGTATATGCATGTATATGTACATGTATAGATAAATGTACAGATAGATCATGTTCAAAAAGATTTAAAGCCATTGGTCTAGTCTAGTCTTATTTATTTTAGAATTCAGGGCACTGAAGTTCAGGAGCATGGAGTGGCCTGACTCCGGTCACCCAGAAGGTTGGTGAGTGGAGGTGGGTTTAGAATGTGTATTTCCAAAGGCCCACAGGAGGCCCATACATGGTGGAAAGAGCAGGAACTTTTCATCTGGTAGAAGTTGGCTTTATTCTTCCCCTAGTATATTCTGGTTGTGTATACAGATGAATTTCTTATCTTCATTTTGTAGATGAGATAACCGAAACTTGGAGAGATTAATATTTAGATCTTAAGAGTTCCAGTGAGAGGTAAATTTGGTAATACTGTATCAATCAAACAATTAAGACCTGTTCCATTTTGTGGGTGATTATCAGGCTAGTCTTTTCTTGGGGGCTGAGTATTTTTTCCTGTCTTATTCCCAAACCCCACCATTATTTCATTTATAATTATTCTAACTCATTCTATAATTATTCTAATATGATTACTATTGGCATAAATATATACCATTTATATATAATAGTTATTTTATTTATATATAATGATAAAATATAAGGAAACATATAATGTATTTACTGTCATGGACAAAAAATGAAATAATATCCATGAATAGTTACTTTGCAGAATCAAACAGATCTTGATAATTTCATTACATGTATGGTCCAAAATATAAATGTAACAAATCTGAATATAGAGAAATCACCGTAGGGTAAAGGAATCAAAGAGAGATCCCTGGAGGTCATTTGACTTGATGCTAAAAAACAGATTTGGAGAAATTTTTTCCCACAGCATTAGACAAGAGATTGGTAAGAGATGCTAAACTCTGGAGAGAGCTAAGGGAAGAGGAACAATGCAATCTTGACAAGGACCAGAAAAATGGTTAGAATGGAAAGGTGATCTGTACCTGAGTAGAATGGCATGGAAACACTCAAAGAAGCTGGTAGAAATCATTCCATCAGAAGTGTCCCTATGAAAATTTCTAGGTGGACTCAGCATAGGTATTGCAGTCAGCAGCCTAAGAGGATAGTAGAGGAAATAAATGACTTGAGTCCTTTACACTTAATCTAAGAATAAAGATATTGCTGCTCATAACCTGAGTGTGAAGGCCCTGGGTTGTAATCCCAAGGACAACCAAACCAAACCAAACCAAACCGAACAACCACCTCAACAAAATGAAACCAAGTAATTACTCGCTCCTGAGGCTGCAGTCCTTTTATTTATCCCTGCATTTCAGAATCATTTTTGATCATTTCAGGTCAATTTAAACTTCATCACTTCTGCTTAAGACAGGACTGTTGTGTAAAGCAAAATTGACAGAACACAAATATTCTCTGTGCCTGTAGTATATACTATATGTGTGGAAAATAATTGTATTATTCTATCGTTGTTGTTGTTATTATTGCTTTTATTATTTTTATTTTCTTTCTGGAAATATTTTATATTGTTGAAGGGAACTGATGCCAAATAAAGGACAGCCATGATAAAATTTTACTAGTCTTTCTAAGAAACATACCCTGTTGATGCAATTTGTGTTTAACTAGTCCTTATATTCTACAGTTCCATACTTTGCAGTTGACTGTTGTAATGACTTTGTAGTATAACAACTGATAATGAATTTAAAGATCATGAATGATTCTTTTTCCTACTCCTCTTCACTTTCTTGATACATAATCACAGTGTTTTCAGAATATCTTCAAATAGCAGATTCTTGCATGTTATGACTATCTTTTTCTTTTATTGTCTTGCTTTGTGCTTGCTTATTGTTTACCTTGTAGTAGGACAGTTGGAAGTTAACCCAATGCTGCACCTATGGTTTGACTTTAGAGATCCATAGAGGGATGATTATATGACTTACTTAGGACATAGAGATTTACTGGCACAGTAAAATGTACAGTGATATTAAAATAATGACACAAATTATGTCAGGCCAGTTACAGGACTTTCTAGTTTTGTTGGCTCCACCTGTGTTCTAGTTCCTCTGCTATTTGTTTTGTGGAGTCTGGACACAGTAGCCACATCTCATTACATGTCTATCTATCTCTGCCTCCCCCCAAGTTAGGTTGGTCTCTAGCACTACCTCGAAGGTTTCCAGTATGGCAGAACCATAAGCCTTACCACTACTTACACTCAAGCCAACTGGACCAACAGAGACACTGGCTCGGGTCACTGCTGCAGGACTCAGATGCAGGGACACAGGCCTTGAGAGCTGGCTTCTCCAGTGGCTTCTTGAAGGGCCAGGTGACACAGGTAGATGTGTGAACTCATTAATTCTCTATGGGATAAAATTTGATCAATGACAAGCAGAAGGTGGAAGAGAGCAGATTTTATCCCTTCTCCTTCCAGTGTTTCATTCTAATGTGTAGTTAGTCTATGTAGTCAGTCTGCATGCAGATTCTGCACAAATGACCAACAGCTAAGTTTACTTGTGAAGGGCATTTGCTCTCTTCCTTCCCTGTCTCATGGGTCTATGTTTTTCAATCTTCCTGCTCCAATATTTCCATGTAAGCAGTAGCCTTGAAGCTTTATCATGGGCTCTGTCTTTTAGGGAGCTTGAGCTGAGTCTATTGTTTATGATACAAACCCTAAGTGCTTTCTTTGTAGTGCAGAAAATGTGCTGAAAAGTTGTTGCACTTACGTGGAAAGTTAGTCTCAATTTAGTAATGGAAATGAATTATTCATATTTTACATACACACTTTCATTAAATCATAGCTTTTCTAAGAGATATTAGCAAAATTAATGTTTAATAGAGGTTAATGTAAAATTTGCACTACATTTTCTCATGTCATTTAACATAGTGGAAAGCATTAGGTTTATGCATAAAGTTCCATTTAATAAATATCTTACAATTAATTGACTATTTTCTTAAATTTGAATATATTTTTGTTTTCTTCTTCCTTTTTCCATCCCATTTTCCTCTTTCCCTCTCCTCTTTTTCTTCCACACCCTCATCCAATTTTTCTGTATTTATCCCTTCCTCCTCTTTCTCTTTGCTTTTACCTTAAATATATAAATAAGCATTTTGGTATGCAGTTGTTGCCATGAATGGAAAGAGTTTTAGAAGTGGAGAATGTGTCACAGGTTAAGAGTGAAGTGCCTCAAGGTTGTGCATGGGGTTTGCTATATTTGTTTATACTAAATCAAGTCTACCTTCAACAATGTCATAACTTCTACATTTTTGATATTTTAATAGATTATTGCTCTTTTCACTTTTTAATTGGCATAGTTGAATGTAGATATTTTCTGAAGAGGTTTAGTAATTATTTTCTTTTCTAACTAATACATTTATGTCTACTGTAGTTTTAGTATTTTTTCTTGTGAACAACTTTACAGATTAGATACATCATCTGTTTTCCTGTGTCTTATTTTTTAGTTTAATGTTTGTTTCTTAACTTATGATTTTACTTTACAAATGTGACAGGCCTTTTTGAATCCTATTCCTCAATAGTTTAATTTCACTTCAACTTTGCCTCCTGCAAAGTAGACAATACACTTTTTTTTTTAAATAAGGCAATGATTTTTTTAAATGTGCAAAACAAAAGACATTCAACTCAATAAAGCAAAAGTCAAAATTTTGGTAGTTCAAGTTACCTACTTCTAGTTTATGCTACTACTACTTCTAGTATCTGCCTGCTAATAAACTTAACTTAGTGATTTCTCATTCACAAATGCCTTTCTGTCATATCCACATAAACAGTATAAGGAACTCTGTGATTGTCGGTTTCAGTAAGGTGTTTGATGGTGCCTACAAATAGCACTCCTGCCACCCCTTTTAAAAAATAGCTCTCTCAGAGCCATACCAGGGAATGATCCAGACACAGGTCATATTTGTGAAAAAAATACTGATTCCTGGAAAACAGCATGGGCTTCTGCTGTTCTCACACTTATTTATTAATACATACTGCATTAGTCCTGGAGATGGGAAAGAAATATTTCTATATTTTTGTGTTTTTCATATTGAGAATATCAAGACTATTATTAACATATAACTGACTTAGAGCTTTGCCAACATTACTCCTAGGAATAGAAGACAGAAAGGGACAAATTGTAATAATGTAAAACATAGTCACAAAGAAAAATTAATCTATAGATAATAGGTATTTCTAAGCAGAGAAAATAAATAAAATCCACACTAGTTAAAACCAGCACCAAAACTAAAAATGAATAGAATTAAACTTCACTGAAGGAAGCTCAAAATTCAGATGTAAAACAATCACATTTACACTATACAAAAGTGTTACTAAGATTAATATAGCAGATATTTATTTTTCAATACTTTCCTAAAAATTATTTGAGCTGATTGAAAATGGATTCTCAATTTTTCCTTTTGAGAAGACATTATTCTATGATTTTTTTTAAGTGCTGATCTTATCAAATACCTCAGATTATCTTTCCTGTCTTAACTACAATTTTATAACTTTGTATTTCCAAAGGGCTTATACTATTTTATCTTCACATTCTAACTTTGCATAATACTTAGAACTTAGTTATATAGTCAGTAGTAGTTTAAAAATAAATAAGAGATTTAGTTAAGAATGAGATGACCAAAAATTTGAGTAGGTAAAACAAAACAAAAACTAGGACGAAATTTGTTTGAATAATCATGCAACATAGGAGAGATGCCAGGGTTTATAGTCTACAAAGTTAACAAAAACATGTTGCTGTGATCTCATCTAAACACTATCACCTTCCTCTGGAAGAGATCAACTTCTGTCATGCTATGAAGTGTTGTTCTATCTTGGGTGTAATTCCCTCTCGTATTTGTGTTCTTTCTCTCTACTTTGTAGATTTTACATAATTAACCTTGACAGAGAAGATAGGAAGCAATTAGTAATCGTTCTCTCTTCTCCCTGTCATCCATACGCAGATAGAAGCTTGTTGAATGTCCTGGAAATTAAGGTCTCTGCTGTTCTAGTTCTAATGATTTCTTCCATCTTGTTCTCTCTTTAGGTCTAAAAGGACAAAATCACCCAGCGTGAAATCAGTATTCACAGTGTGGGGGGGCGAATGTGGGCTGATGTTATCTGAGGTTTACATTCTGACCATCATGTGTGCTGGGTGCACAGAGTACTCTGTGGCTGTAACTCACTCTTGACCCTGATGAAGGCTTCTTTCAGACCACAATATCAATCACCCAGCACTTTGTTCTGTGGATCAACATTTCCATTCTGCAGGAAAATTCTAGGACCTCTGGATGCATATTCATTTATGCAATGCAAATCTGGTTGTATGTAATGTATATCAACAAATTAATTTTGCTTTGATCTCCATTTCTTCTTTCATTAAAGGAAAAGGAGTACTCTGACTATGAAGTCTTTCTACTATCTAGAGATCCCTTTCTTCCTTTCCAGAAAAGAAGCCTGGAAAAATACCTTCACCTTGCTTGGTGTAGTTTCCCTGAATGTCACCACAAGTCTGACTAAAGAAGAATAAAAGTCTGTTTTGGATGAGAATGTTTCCCTTACTATTTAACTTTTAGGCCAATAAATGTCCCTGGAACTCAGCTGCAGAGATGGGTAACACATACATTTAGCTTTAACCTGCAAGCTGTTGGGAGCAAAGAGCAGAGGAAATTCAATTCCAAGCTCCAGTTGTTGTGATCAGACTTGGCATGTGGGCCCAGACAATAAGATTTGTGACCTAAGCAGAATAAATGTAAACCTAATACCAATTAGCATGTATAAGTATTTGTGCTCCAAGCACTTGGTTGCATCTTTGGACTTTGCAAACACAGGGGAAGCAGTAGAGTGCAAACCAGAAGCCCTGTAGATCCCAGTTTTAGTTCCAAGGCAGGCTAAAACTTGCTAAACTTCAGTTTCTCTGTCTAATAGATGAGAACAAAATTATTATCTGCTCCATAACTTTGTTTGTGAATATTAAATGACAGCAGGGTATGCAGTGTGCTTAGTACAGGGCCTGATATATAGTTTATCATAATAGACTATCAATGCTAGTAGTAATAATAGTACTATAATAATTTTATGACTAATAAAATTGCATAGTGCTATATTTTGTCTGTATTCCTTAGTAATAGGAATATTTACAATAAACATTTTTTATCATTGTCATTGTTATCAACAGACAATAGATGAAGTTCATCATTTCACACACATAACTGTTTTCTTAAGGACCCCAAAGTAATTCACAGACATGAAGTTTTTATGACTCCCACAGTAATATTTTTCTTCTTTTGCCTTTTCTGGGGACAATGGCATACAATATGTATCATATCTCATTTGTATGATAGCATGGAATTTATTCTCTTTTTCACTATCTCTGGTGCTAGACTAGATTACAAGCCACTGCACACCTGAATGCCTAATATATGGTTATGCATGAAGTAGGTATGGAAAGACACAAATAAATTGGAACACATTTTCAGAAATAAGGGTGAGTATAATTATTGTTATTTTAAAAATTAGCTCAGGAATTTTCTAGGCAATGAGACCACTTGGAAAATGACTGAATTGTTTTTTATACTTGGAAATAAATTTTAAGGTTTTGAATCCAAACTTGTGATTCTTGGTCCTCTTCCTCAAAATTCTCTAGTGCAGTGAAGCAAACAGATCATTTTATTCCAATGCAAGAAGGAGCCATGGATTTTTTTCATATGTGAGGACCCAAGTGTATTAATCACAAATTACTAATCTTCTAGTTCATTCCTAATGCAAGGTAAAATCAATAACCACTTGTGAAAAATTTGTGATGAAAATAGAAATTAGTAATATTAGTCACAAGAGTAGTGGAAATGATGTTATAATGATGTTATTGTATCTTTTATATTTTACATACCAGATACTGTGCACAAAATTTTACATTATTTAACCCATTTAGGAGACTGATGATTTAGGCAACTATTTCACTATATATGAAAACATAGAAGTAAGAAAATACCCAAGGTCATTTTAATTCTTAGAAAATATTTATGAAGTATATATCATGTGCCACGTGAAATTGAAGATGTAGTAGTAAACATAGTAGTAATCTGCCTCTTAGTACTTATATTCTAGCAGGAGAAGCAAAGGTCAATAAAAAACAAATATCCATGTAAAAGTATAGGTGTAGGAAGGTCTAAGGAGAAATATAATACAGGAAGGAGTGTTAGAAAGTATCAGAGGGAGGTAACAATTTTAGATGGATGGTCAGAGAAGGCCCAAGTAAGAAAGTAACATTTAAATAGAGACTTAAAGAAACTGAGATCTAGAAAAGCTAAGCACACATTGGAAGGAGAATGTTTCAGGAAGTACATAAAGCAAGTGTAAAGTGCCAAAGTTGGAAACAATATCAGATATTTGCTGCTGAAAGAACCAGAGGGCCCATGCGACGGCTGGGAGCTGCTGAGCCCTGAGACACTAGTGCAGGCTAGATCATGCAGTCAGTAAGAAGGGAAACCTCTGAGAGTCTGAGCAGAGGAATGAAATGATCTGACACCTCCTTATATTTAAGTTTTTAAAATTTTTGAATAAACTTTAAAGAACTATTGCTTAGAAATGGTATATGTAGTACAATTAACCTGTATTATCCACCCAATGAATGATACTAATGACAGTAACTTGAATATTCATGACATAATTGCTTAAACAAAAACATTAGCAATGCTACATTGCTATTACTGAAATTATAATACCCCCAGTGGAGGCGCGAAACCATGCTTTTTTTAAATTTCTTTTATTGGTACATTTTAGGTATACAATTCATTTACATTTATCATTGGGTGTTTGTACCTGTACATGATATATCTTGGTTCTTATTTTTTT
>NW_004624780.1:9793292-9814896 GCF_000247695.1 Heterocephalus glaber | reverse complement strand
AAGCTCTTCTTGCCTTGAGGGTTTGCATTGAGAAGTCTGCTGTGATTCTGATGGACTTTCCTTTGTATGTGATTTGTTTCTTTTCTCTCACTGCTCAGAATACAAGCTCTTTAATGGCAGGAGCATTATCTGCTTTTGAACCATTGTATCCTCAGGTACTGAACTAATTCCTCAAAATAACTGATCAACAGGTATTTGTTAAATGAATACATAGGATATCCTAAAAATTTCTTGAAAATAGATTGTGAACAGTTGCCTTCATCAGCTTAAAAAAGGAACATATAGAAAATTTATTTTAGGATTAATAAACTACAGGCAAGCCTTTTGATTTGATGATTCAGAGTACGTGTATTGAACCACATAAGAACGTCCAACCAAAGTGGATTGGAACAAGATATGGATGAGAGGAAACCAACAGAGTAAGATCAGAAGCCAGCATGTGAGTGGAGCTAATGAGCTTCTACCAATTCACAGCAGCTAAGTCACAGTAAGCCACAAGTCCCAAGAGCTTAGTTTCTATGACTGTCACACATCACATACCTGAAGAATCCTGTTATTTTTCCACATGATTCTCAGAGAAATCATGAAGAAGCAGAGAGGGTGGGACAGGAGGGTATTTTGGAAGTCAATTACCCTTAAAATTTCAATTTTCACTTCCATTTCAATGTCTCAAGAGTAACTGAAGAATTCTCTAATGGGTACTTGATTTTTAAAGATGGAAACCAAATAAGAATCTGGACATCTCAAAATAGGTTTCAGAAGAATCTGACATATAAAATAATAATAAAACCTATGTAAGAAGATGATTGTATTCTGAGAAAGCATTTACCTTATAAAGTGAGAAACCAAGCCAATATCACTGTGTCCAATTATAGGCTATAGTTTTTGGTAACAAAGTTCTGATAGAGTCCTTTTCCTTGGAGTCCCCAGCCTTTGGATATGAATCAAATTAGATAAGTGTGAGCCATAGAGTTGTGTCCAGGTATAATTTTTGGTTATAATATCTGTATCTAAAATCTATTTAACCTTGGCAGGAGGCAGCGTTATTCCACAGTCAGAGACAAGAGGGAACACTGAAGGTGTTCACTGTGAGTCAGGCTCCAGTTTTAGCCAGACGCTGGAAAAAGCAGGGATGAGGGCTGAGTATGGCCACTCAACCCAATTAAGATTTCCTGAAGGGATAAAATGCTGTAAGATTTGAGAAAAGTCTTGTCAAGATATGGAATGATTTTTGCAAGATAACTCAGATAAAGGTGCAGAAACACACATACATATAGCAAAGACCACCTCATTGTTTTTTGCTCCTCTCCTCTCCTCTCCTCTCCTCTCCTCTACTTTTCTTTCTCCTTTCCTATATTGCCTTCCAAAGAAATGTCACTGCCTTCTTGCCAATGTATTTTCTACGAGGGACCTTACTGTCCTGAGAGATGCTGAGAGAGCTGATTGGCAGGCAGAGGGGTTCTGCCCTGACTCTGAAAATCTGTCTTCCAAAGTCAATCAGATCTCTGTCCCCATTTATTTTCCTTAGTACATGTGTGCAGAACATGTTTACATTCCCTGTATGCAGTTGGTACATGTGCATAACACATCCCAATTACTTTTTTTCCTCTCCTTTCCTCTCCCTTCCCTCCTCCTTTCCTCCATCTCTTTCTCCACTTTCTATCTGAGAAAGATCTACCTCCCTACTTTCTAGTATATATCTTTTGTTTTGCTCTGGGCACTATATCAAGGGTTGGGACACCTACAGAAAACCAAATCTGATTGTCAGCAACCACAGTTGTTCTTTCTTTAATCTACCACAAATACCAGGAAAATCAGATCTGGCAGCTCAGGTGCCTGCAACTGGTACAAAGAGTACTTTCTGCCTTCCCACAAATTAGACTGTCAGAGATGGGGTTGGGGGGCCAAGTCAAAGAGGATTGGAATGGTCTGGGACAGGGGACCAGGCAGTATCTAAGTCTTCCTTTCCCCTTATCCTGTGAATGTCTGAACAAGCAGTACAGTAACAACACAGTGTTCACAGCTCAGCCATGAAGTTTCCCCTACAGAGGACACTTCCCTTGCTGCTGTCTGCTTGTTGCTGGCTTTGTTAGCAGATTGCTCCTCCCAGAAGGGTTTAGAAGAAATAAGAGTTGATTAGAATGTGCATTTTTTTGAAATAAAGTTTATCTTTTAAGGAATGCTTTGATTTCACGTGTTCTAATCTCTGTGCTGCTTGGAGAGAGGAGTAGTGATCTGGCATCCTAGTTCCTTTCAGAAAGTAAGTCTGGGCACTGAGCACTCTGCAGCAGAACCCAGCAGGAGCAGGACAAAGTGATGTCACGAGTGGACACTTAGGGTGGGAGTTTGTCTGTTTAGAAATTATTATTTAAAGTCAGAACAACCTGAGTAGATTTGCAAAGGCATTAAGATAAAATTCCAAGGGGGAGGGGGAGGTCTTAATTCTCTTTTTTTGTCCCCTTTTCCTCCCCTCCTTTGTTCACCCCTCCCTCCTTTATCTCTTGATCTCTTTCCTCTTTGAGAAAGGTCTACCTTGTCACTTCCGATGATCTATCTTTTATTTTGCTCTTTATTTATACTTTGGATTTCTTATATAAGAGAAAGCATGTTATATTTAAGCTTGTGTATATGATTTATTTCACTTATGTTCTCAAGGTGCATCCATTTTCCTACAAGTGGCTTGTTTATCCTTAATGGCAGAGTAATACTCCATTGTGTAAATACCACATTTTCTTTATCCACTCATCTGTTGGTGGACATATGGACTTCTTCCAAGATTTAGCTATTTTTAATTGTGCTGCTGCAAACATGGAAACTATAATGTGATGTCTTTAACTCTTTTGGGAAGATACCTGGAAGAGGAATAACTGGATCAATGGAATTTCTAGTTTCAGTTTTTTGAGGAATCTCCATACTGATTTCCAAAATGGTTGTACTAGTTTACATTCTTGCCAACAATGAAGAAACTCCCCCCTACCCCACAGCCTCCCTGGAATTTGTTAGTATTTGATTTCTTAATGATGGCTTTTCTTTCTGGATAAGAGGGAATCTCAGTGTTCTTTGAATTTTCATTTCCCTAATGACCAATGATTTTGAGCATTTCTTGGTGTATGTATTAGCCATTTGTACTTCTACAAAGACTTTATTCACTTCAGTTGCCCAATTTTTTATTACATTTTTTATTTTGGGAAGTCTAATTTTTTTGAGGTGTTTATATAGTCTAGATAGTAGTCCTCTGCCTGAGAAATAGCTGTGAAAATGATGTTATGTGTATGTACCCACTTCACACAAGGGATGTAAACATTATGTACTACAAACATGTACCAACAAAAAAATGAAGAAAAAGAATATTAGACCAAAGTAGGAAGGGGGGTGTGTGTGGCCAGGTCTTCAGGTGCTGGTGAGCATTGCATTTCCAGTCAGCTTTGTCTGAAGAGAATTTTCTCTGTCAGTGCCAGAGACCAGGCTTCGTCTTGACCTGAGGCTTCACTAAATACACTCTGCATTTAGCTCCTTGCCCTTCTAAGTGCTGGTGGCATTCTTATTAGAGACAGCCTCACACTGCATCCTGATTTGGTCCTTTGAGGAAGTGCCACTGTTCCCCACATTCAGATGATGGAGTTACAGAGACAGGAACCAAGCCTGCATTCTCTTTGGAGATCACATGCTTTCCCTGACTCAGAGACCCTGAGTCCGGCCTGCCACCAGTGCAAGAAAAGTAAAACCTTCAAATTGGCTGCCCCAAATCCAATCAAAACAAGAATATTTTATGACAAAAATCAAAATTCATGCCTCCCATAATCCATGGATATCCAATTTTAAAAAATTTTAATAAAGATAGGTTTAGGGTGATGATTTTTGTCTTGCCTTTGCCTTCATGGTAACTCAGTGGGGCACTGACTCTCTCAACACCATTCTGCTGACAAGATTTCTGTCCTCCCATGGAAGCTTTTTCACCAAAGCAGAAGAGACCATAACAGGGTAGCTGTTGAGACAAGACTTGAAGCAAGAGCTTATGTCTCCAAAAGTCAATGGTCCTAACCAAACCTGTTGCTGAGGACCATCTTAGAATTAATTGACCACTTCCTACTTTACCTCATACCTGTACACTTCCTAGCTGGTTGTAAAGGACACCAGTCAGTCGGGAATCAGAAATTGGGAACCACCAATGAGGGCAGAAGTCTTGAGGTCATTCCTTGAGGAGTTTTCTCAGCTGTCTCACATGGCAGGACTTCTCGCTTTTGGTAGGTCTTTGGTAGTGATCATGGACAAGATCTCTTGTGCTTGGTGGCTTCAGATCACCCTCTGGGACAAGGATTTAGGGCCCTGAGGAAGACATTTCTCAAAGCACGTGCATCCCTTGTTTTCACTGCATCTTAGGTGGGACTTTGGGCTGTAGTATCCTATTTCACTTTTTTCTGGTATAGGATCTGAAACTTTCTCAAGTTAGAGTATGAATGATTAAAAAAGTCCACCCTCCTCATAGCATTAGCTTGAAACCTTGATCTCTGCTAACAGTAATTGCGAAACTATGAGTATTAGCTAAAGAGTAGAAGAAACAAGGATTAGAGAAAAAACTAGCAATAATACTGATTATTTTTTTTTTAAGGAGGGCTACTGTGTTATCTAGGAATTTGTAGTGTTTCTTCCATGATCTAAACCAAGAAATACATGCAGCAATTAAAAACAGGGTATCATTTTTCCTCAAATATTATTGCTTGATAACAATAAGGAATGTGATTTGTAAATTATGAATTATTTCAGAAGTTAATCTCACTCCTTGGAGTAACTCTATTAAGTAGGAAACATTATTTCTACTGTATTAATAAGAAACTGAGGTTTAGAGAGAAATTACCTGCTCAAGATCAGACTGCTAACATCCAAGTGACAGAATTTGGACACAAACCCAGGTGAGCTTACTCAACATTCAAGGTTCTTTTAAAAACTCAACCTTCTTTGAACTCACTTTGATACATCTGATTTCTCTTAACCCTGTAATGCCCTGGCTCAATCCAGAATGCTATGAGAAATAAATCTCCTTCTCTATGGTCACCCATTGAGATAGGAGTGCTTAAACAATACTCTTCATCAGTTGTGGTTTACCCATAAGCCTTCAGTTTTATTATGCATATTGGATATATTTGCATAGATTTCTTTTTCTCTGGCAATACTGAGGAGTTGTATTTTTGTTGCAAGAATAGCACTTCAGATTCAGGAGAATGAGTCTGATGAGAATTTGCCCTTGAGGTAGTTTCCTGTATTCAACTTTTGAGTCTGGTGAGGCTGACCCTTGGGACCTGTGTAAATTCCCAGAAGCTGGAACCTTACTGCAGTCTTGCCTGTACAGCAACAAAGACATTGTGTGTGCTCAGCAAAGTTGGAGTAAAAAGAAAAATGTGTATAGACTCAGGTTAGTGCATAAATTACTTACGGTATTTTAGAAGGGATGATTTATCTAACTGTGCATTAACAAGTAGAGTTTTAAAGGAACTTTAGTAGCCTCTGTATCTTCAGGGAATATGGTCCAGGACCCCCAGTAAATGCTTGGAATTGCTGGTTGATAGTACAGAATCCTATATACATGTATATGCATGCCTTTGATAAAGTTTCATTTATAAATTAGACACAATAATAGACTAACAATGTTAGCTCATAATAAAATACAATTACAACGCACTATAATAAAAGTTATATGAAAGTGATCTCTCAAAATATCTTATTTTACTTTCACCTTTTCACTTAAAGGAAGTACTTCAGAGCTTCTCTTTGGTATATCTGTTTTGTTTTGTTTTTTTGGTACTAGGGATCAAACTCAGGTTCTTGCGCTTGTAAGGCAGACAGTGGAACCACTGAGCTAAATCCCTGGCTGCTCTTTGGTATATATGGATTGATGGCTTTACCACTCTTGCTCTTTAGGGCCATTGTTAAGTAAAATAAGTGTTACTTTAACAGAAGCACTCTCAGGACCATGGATCTATCTGATAACCAAAACATCCTAAGCAACTAATGGTTAAACAGTGAATACAGTGTGGATATGCAAGTCAAAATGACTCTTCCCATCCCAGGTGGAATATGATTTCATCATGGTGCTCAGAAAAGTATGTAATTGAATATTTATCAATTGTTTTTTATTCCCCAGAATTTTCCATTTAACATTTTCAGACTGCAGCTGACTATGGACAACTGAAACTGTGCATATGTGTGCACATGGATAGGGTTGGAAGGGCTAGGGTGTATATCATGCATTATAATAGTGAATCCAACTGGATATTGACCAAATATACCACCTTGAAAAGATTATTTATTAATGATTATTTATCACTATGATATGTAACTTTAAGAAAAAAATTTTTTTCTTTTGAACTCCATGGAAAATGGTGCTGGGGGGAGGGGGTCATAATTGTTTCCAGTCCCACCACAAGACTGAGGAAGCATGTACATGATTTTACTGTGATCTAAAGGAAACATATCTCTTCTGCTATTTCCCCTTTGAAGAAATTATATGGTAAACCTGAAATCTGGCTCTAATCCAAGGATTGTTTGTCCTCAAGGTGTTCTGATATTATCCAGAGCATTAAACTGTGACCGAATGGTAAGTTTCTAGAGAGTAAAAACAAGATAATTTAAAGGGAAAAATATAGAAGAAACAGAAGGTAGCATTGCTTAGAAATCAGCTGGCTGGAGGAGGGGGACAGAAACAATGGCTTGCCTTTTTTGTGACGTCTGTTCACAAATTAAGGAAAAGCACATGCCCTCCTTGAAGCATAAACAAGTTCATCCTTTCCCTGAAGGATTTGCTTAGAGAAAAAAGAAGAAATTTAAGTTTGGAGAAAAGATACAAAACATCAAGACACTGGAGGTTTCAATCCTCCAACTCTACAGTAGATGGAGACACTGTACCTTTAACATGCTTGATAAATAATTTCTTCCTTTTTATTATATTATATGTTTCTCCCTTGTAACTTAATCCTTGTTGTAGTCATAGACTTTGCCATCATTCTCTGCATGTATGTGGAGTTTGTTATCAAATGAATTTTTTAATGTTTCAAAAGAAAACAAATTTAAAAGGCAGAAGGACATTCTCAGAGCTACATCTCAGAATAATGAAGGATACCAGCAAACTGCTTCTTCCATATTTTTTCCATATGTCTTTGTTGTGTTGAGTTGGATTGGTTTCTTTATTTAAAGGACTGAAGCAAATCTTTCCCTCATATTATTTACAAGAAAAACTATTAATCATCCACTCCCCATGGAGGCTTGAAGTACTACATTTTGAGTGCATGTGTATATATGTGCACATGGACACATGTCACACACACACACACACACACACACTCACACATGACCACTGCCACCACCACCACCACCACCATCTTGACCTGTTTTGTTTTTCTCCCATTTCTAAATCTTTTGCTTTTGGCCCTCTTGCTTTTTAGTCTTTCCTATCCTTTCCTGTCTAACCTTTATACTTGATTCTACATAGTTTCTTCTGGGAATAACAGGGCTTGCTCTGGATGACCTTCAGAGTCTCCTCCATCTGCTTTTCAACTGCATCAAGTAGCTCCAGTACATTCACTTAGCTTCAGACTTGGGAAAGTCTGAATGGCCAGAAAAAGCAGTGACAGTAGCACTCAATATAGCCTGTTAAAAACTTACTGAGACCATTTTTCATTGCTTTTGCCTTTTGTCTTAAAATGTTTAGTGCATGACTTAAGAAATAAAAATTGTAAGGTTGGACACTGCCTTCTCAATGAAAGATCTTCTTGGTATTATTAGGAAAAGGAGGAAAAAGGTGTCTTAAATTAATGAAACATCTTTCATTATTTCCCATCTTTGGTTCTCCGTTATTACTTATTTTTTCATTCAGACAAAAAGGACTTGCCTGTGTAAGATATAGCAGTTTTGCTAGAGGAGTATTTCCTAGAAACCTGGAAATAGGCTCTTTCATTTAATAAGCTGGATCAGATTTTAGCCTCAGGATAGAAACTAAATGAAAACTCTCTCCCTTCTTCCTCTCCCCTCCTCCTCATCCCCCTCCTCTAGTAGCTTTTTACTTATTCCTTCTGGCTACAAATTATTTTGCTGCTCCATTCCTTACCTTCCTCTTTTTCATGTGATAATGTGTGTCTTAACTTACTGTCTGAGAGAGGAGAACACAGAAGCCTCTGTAGATTTGATAGAAAAGACAACAACAAACAAGGATTTCAGAGCTTTCTGTAACCAGCTAGGCCTCAGAACGTGCAGTTCTCTTGCATCCTCTTTAGCTCTCCTTAAGGCTGGAGGCACAGGATGTGTCAGGAAAAGGAGCTTAGGTGTGGACCACCATGGGTTCTTCCTCCCCCTGAGGAGTTTGCTGCTGATATAACACATATCAGCACGATGACTGTCTCATATCGAAGCCACCTAGCATCTGCTAAAGTTGGTACACAATTTCTGACAAGACAGCAGGCTTCTAGATGTAGCTGTAACAGCAATCAATTGATCCATGAGGAGCATCAACTTCTTTAACATTGAGTTATTAAGGTGGCTAAATTGGAAAGGTACAAAGTAATAGCATTAAATGTGGTTTCCTTAAGATTTAAATAAAAAACTAGCATGATAATTCTCAAATGATCCTTTTAAGACAGTATAATCAGTGGTGTGCTAGAGCTCACTCACACCACCTAGCAAGAGTTGATTATTACATTTTTAGGAATTTTGAAAGCTGTTTATAAAATACAGACATTACTAAAAGTTTATCAGTAAAATAAATTATATTGAAATGGCAATCAAAACTCAAACTCATTGCTCCATTTTATTGTACTATTATATATAATTTTGAGATTATTTAAATGTATTGTTTATATAAAGGTGAAATGCTATATAATGTGTTATTGTGCCTCTCTTCCCTACTCTGCCTACGGTTTGAAATTGACCATTGTGAATGTATTTACGTCATAGAGATTGGCCAATGTTATTCAGAGATTTTTATCTTCCCCCAGAGATTTGGCAGTTAAACATTTACCAAGACAATATGATACATTATTATTTCTATCTTATAAATAAGAAATCAGAGGCTTAGAAGACAAAGAAAATTTCTAAAGGGAGAGGAGATCAAGATTCTGCCACTGTTTTTCATAGGACGTCTAAAGCAGAATGAATATTTGGATTACTTTGTTACCTGCTAAGTGTTAGTGAGGAAGAGGAATCTTTTTATTACTCTCACTCTCTCCCGTGTCCTCTCACTGAAACATCTGTAAACTCCAAATCCACTGTCACTGCCTTCTGTCCAATTCACTCTGCAGCTAGTTTAGTGTACTTTGAGATCTTCTGCTTGTAAATTTCACAATCCGCCAAAGAGCCATGATGTCTCAAGTTATGTTACACCTAGAAATTCACATTAACGTCCACTGAAGTGCAACTCTGGCTTTCGGTGTGGTCAAAGGGCTTGAGATTGTGGTGAGAAATTTGGGTACATTGGAGGTTGTGTGGGTACAGAATGAGCACAGTGGAAACAGCAAGCAAACAGGAGGTGTCTGTCCTACCTGGGTACGAGTAAGTCCATGTGTGTTTATAATGACACATTCTACCTCTTTGTCCTTGTTCAAAGTGGGCCTTGGCTTGGACATTTTTATTGATCAATGATAACAAATAAGGACATCCTTCAAAGGGACATTTCAACATGTTTGCTGAAAATCCTAACTTCCAATCGATTTTTTACAATTATCATCAGGATTACTACTATCTTTTTTCCATGTGTAGTGTAATTTATGTGGTAAAAATGTTTGCACAAAATATTAAACTGAAACTAGATAATGCCTTTCAAAAAATCATTTATCAATGGATATACTTAGGCATAGGAAGGATGCTTTCCCTGGAATTGTACCGATAATAGGGTGATGTGAAACTTGACATTGATTTTTAATGTCAGCTCTAAAACTAGCATTTAGTGAAATGATTACCTTAGGCAAACATTGTGCTAGTACTTTTACATATAATATTTTATTTGGGTGATTCAAGATCAGCATTATTTCTTATTTTTTATGGATAAGGACACTGGAGCATAAAATGAATGATTTTTTTCCAAGATCCTGTAGGAAGCTGGGGAAAGAGCCAGAGCTAAACCTAACTTTGCCTCACTTCATCAGAGACATTCTGCACCACCTACCACAAGATTATAGGTCCAGGTGTAGATGACACATACTCTTTTAAACTTAGTTTCACTTGTGGGAAAATGAACGGAAATATTGCCTGCCTTAAGAGTGTGTAGTATGTAGTCATCATTCTAATGAGGTGCTTTTGGAAATTTCTTTTCTCTAGGGAGGGATTTAAGAACTTAATAGTACAAGAGGAACAAGTAGGGGACATATCAAACAATTTCATACCTTTGTCCTCAAACTCATGTTTGGTCACCAATAATTTTGGATTATGAGAAAGTGATCTAAAAATATAAAGTCTCCAAACTTCATTCAGTTTAAAGTTTAAAATGCAAACACTAGTGTGTTTCTGCATGACATTTTGTGTTTCATTTTCTACTCCATGGATCCTTGCATCCCATGAGAACTCTGAAGGCAGGTTTCTATGGAAATAGAAGCCAAATACTTTCAGGGTGTGAATCAAAAAATGCTTCCACCTTAGCCCATGGGACCCAAATGTGTTGGTTGTTCTAAAAGATGAAATTTCAAAGACAAGCACAAATCTGAGGACATTATAGACCCAGATTCCATATTGCTGGAGTTTTTTTGGTGAAGAGTGTTTATAATTCTAACTCTTGGCCTTGTTCCAAAAGAAGTAGGCCTTACCTGTTATTCAAAGTAGCTTTCTTACAAGTGAGCAGTGCAGTGTCACTGTGGGAATGGCAGTTTTTTAGCTTTATGTGTTGGTGTTAACTCTGTATATATTCCTATGTATTTGGAAAGGTCATATAGATTTTTAATTCCCTAATGAGAAATCAGACCTTCCAAACACCACCTGATTTTTCTGTTCTGAGTCAGTCACACAATTAGCTGGCATAGTTGTCACTCATAGTATAAAACATTTTAACAGTGTAATTTAGCAATTGCTGACATAAGGTGTGGGGCCAGACTGCCGGGGTCTGCTGTCTTTCTGAATACTGCTGTCTTTCAAAAGTGGTTCTTTGGGTCAGAAGGACTTCCAGGGGAGACCACTGCCTGGACTGCTTTTGATGCTGCCTTCCAACACATTTACACATACAAACATCTAGATTATTTTTTTTCTTGGAGCTTATTTTAAAGGGAAAATGGAGAAACAATATTTTAGTCAAGCATGTGTAGGTAAGACAATAGCATGGAATAGAAAAAGGAAGAAATCCTTGCATAAGCTCTTGCCATTTGACTCATTAAGCTCTGGTTTTCCCAACTGTGTGTGTGAGGTTAAGAGTCCTGCAGGTAGGGGACAGGCCTGGGTGGATATAGTCCTAGATGAAAAGTAAAACTATTTCTTAAGATACCAGATTTTGACAAAGCAATGAAAACATTATAATTTCACTGTCACAGCATTCTGAAAAGAACCTCCAACACTAAAAACACAGATGCATGTGTTACCCAACATATTTATAACAGTTAATTTTTGAAATTTTAACCATTAGTTCTTGCTCACCTCTATATGGTGTCTTCATTTTACAGGACCACAATCCTGAAGAGTCCAAAGTAATTTATTTTCAGACTAATATGTGATAGGTAGACATAATCCATACTGGAGAGTAGTTGAAAATTTAAAATCCACTCAGTACAAAAGACGTGGCCAGAGAAGAGAAGTACAGTGAAAAATTTCAGCAAGAATGATTGCTGAAATTGACACAGCAGCAAAAAGCTGAGGCCCCTTAAGAGCTGCCTTGTTTGTCCGGTGGACAAGAAAACATCACACATCCTGTGAATTTACAGGGAATAATCCTTCTCCTTCATGGTTTTGGTAAGAAAAGAAAAAATCTCCAATTTAGCACTGAAACTCAAAGCTGTTGCTATATCCAGGTATGTAATACCAATTCACATTCTGTGTACAGGCATGAATTCTAAACTAATAAATTAAAATGTAAATAATGATCCAGGACAGATGAATTCTCAGTGGTACCTGGTAGAAGCAAAAAAAAAAAAAACAAAACAAAAACTCTCTTTAGGGTTTCTATTATACAAGAGAAAAGCTTCAAGTTGAAAATAAACACTCATTCAAAAAACAAGCCACAAGAGGAAATGAACCATAATAGAAGGAAATCAGCAGGTACAACAAACTTAGGGATTAGTATTCTAGGAACTGGAGATACTAGAAGAGTTTAAAAAGACAGAAAGATAAAGCAGATGAAGAGATGCCACAAAAGAAGAGGTATTAACAACTAGAGAAAATAAATAAATACATTAGAAGAGAAAATAATAATAACAGAAATTAAGATTCAGTGGAGACTTCCATTTCTGGAAAAAATGGAGCAGATGTACTTTCTTATTCTTTCACTTAGTACTGCTAAAACTCTGAGATAAGTCAGACTATAACTGAAGTGGAGAGAGAAGGCTGAAGTGTTAGAATCCTTGAGGCCCAAAGAACATCATGGTGGTAAACTTCTTTGGATTCCTTACTTTTTCCTTTGTGTAACCTAGACTTGAGGCCAAAGAAGTTGGCAGTGATCACAGATAAAAGACTCCTCAAAACCTGTTCTTGCTAGGCAGAAGATGAGGAAAGGGGCAGTCTAGCAAGATAGAAAACATTTAAACAATAACAACTACACTTCAGCCAAACACCACACCATTAAAATTGTGTGGATACCCCCACTTCACTCTAAAGGGCTCATAGGATCTTAGATTTCCACCCTCAGTAGGCCCAATCACTCACTAAGATTGTATTAGAAAACACTGAATTACAATTTTTTTTGATCCCTCCTTTCCTCTTGTTGCCAATGGAATGCAAATGCAGAGCCTGGATTCCTTCACTGCCAGCAGTAATGTCCTCTTCCTGTTGGGATTGTGTTAGAGAAATCCTAGTGGAAAGTCAAAGACTTTTTAACATCACCTAGTAGTAATACCCCTCACCACCGTCATGCAGTGGAGCCAACCTGGAGATCCAAAACTCATACTTTTATCTAGAACGCATGTTAAGCACACAACCTTCTCCCTCTTGTCAATGTAAGCCAAGTGGGAAATCTGGGTTTCTATAAACACCAGGCTGAATGAGGTGGTGCCTGATGCTTCCCTTGCTAGTGTAATGTCGGAGGAAGAAAGATAAAAGGGAAGTTTAAATAAGATCTACAATTTCATTATATAATATTGCAAATTTCAAGGTTTCAATTAAAAATTATTCATACCAAGAACCAGATAAAATTCAAATGAATAAAACAACAATGATAATATTCACATATATCAATAGAGAGATGAGAAAGATATTAGAATCATCTTATAAATATTTTGGAGTAGCCATAATAAAAATCCATAAACAAGCAATTACAAACAAGAGAAAAAAGAAGTTGAGGAGGAAAATTATTGAAGAAAATAATGTCTTAAAACTTCACATATTTGGCAAAAGACATAAACCTAGAGTAAAAGAGATGGACAAACTCCAAACAATAATCTCAGGACACAACATTGTAAAAGCTTAGAAATTTAAAGACAAAGAAAAAAACCTTGAAATAAATTGTTAGAGGAAAAAAGATACCTTCTTGAGAGAAAAACATACAAATGATGATCTTTCATCAGAAGCCACAGAGGCCAGCATGAAGTGATGCAAACTTGTGCAAGAGCTGTGAGCAAAGACCTGGCAAAGCAGATCTGGCATTCAATGGAAATGTCCTTTAAGATGACAGAGAAATAAAGCCATTTTCACATAAAGGAAAAAATCAGAATTCATTTTAACAAGCCTTATCTAAGAATGGCTAAATGAAATTCTCTAAATAGAAATGAAAATTATATAAAATAATAAAAAAGATCAAGATGGAAAAAGCAATGGAAAATATAAGTACAATACATTCTTTTCTCTTGAATTTTCTTAATTATGATAGATGGTTGAAGTGAAAATTATAAAAATGTCTGATGTGGTCATAAATGTATATGGAGACATAATGAAAACAATTATACCATAAATGCAGAGGATAAAGGAACAAAAATCAGAGTAAGATTTCTACACTGCACTAGAGCTGGTTAAATGATGTACCCAGTAGACTGTGATGTTATGCATATATAACATAACATCTCAGTGGTGGCGAACCTATGGCATGCATGTTATTTGTTTTTCTTTTAAGATAAAAGATGTCAATGTATGAGTTGATTTTTTTGAAGTAAAACCTCACTCTTCAGGATTAATTGCAGTGTTGGCACTTTGCAATAATTAGTGGGTTTGGGGTTACAGTTTGGGCACTTGTCATTAAAAGGTTTCCCCATTATTGATCTAGATCAATAATCAAATAGCTCTAGTTTAATTCTCTCACACATTATAGAAAACTCAAAAGAAGGCAGGAAAAATTACAGAGAAACAAAGATCAGAAAGAACAAATAGAAAACAAAATTAAAATGCCAGACATGATCCTTTATCTATCAATATTTACATTATATACAAATAGTCTAAACCTGTCAATTAGAGGATATAAACAATTATGGTAGAATTAAAAATGACATCTGTATGCCATCTACAAGAAATTTACTTCAAATACAATGATATAAGCAGCTTAAAAAAGATAGATTTACCATGCAAACATTAATAGAATGTAGGAGAAGAAATTAATAGAAAGTAGAAGTTCTGTTAGTGTCAGAGTAGCCTTTAGAGTAAAGAAATTATGAGCAACATGGACATTATATGAACTCAAGAGTCAATTCATCAGCAAGACAGTAACACTAAATGTGTATGCAAAACTGAACAAATTATGTGAAACAAGAACTCATACACAAAAAAGAAGAAATACCCATAATTATATGTGAAGACTTCAACACAAGTCACTCAACCAATAATAGAAGGACTAAATATCAAGTCAACAGTGCCATAGATGATTTCAGTATTACCATCAGTCTACAGGATCTAACTGACATGGTCAATATTTATTTATTTTTACCAATGTACATTCATTTGCTCCAGCATCATTATTATCTGTTGAAGGGTATATTGGTTCCATTGAATTGCTCTCATGTCTTTGTCAAAACTTCAGTTTGGCACATTTTTATGCTTTTGCTCCTGAGTTCCATTTCCCTCTCTCTCTCTCTCTCTCTCTCTCTCTCTCTCCATATATATATATATATTTATATTGGTGTTTTGAAATTTGGTAGACTGATTCCTTATATTTTTTTCAAAATCATCTCTGCAATTTTAGTTTAGATTTTAATATATATAAATGTATAATAACTTTGTCTATGTATGTAAAAAACCTTTCTGGGATATTGGTGAGAATTGTTTTATACTTGTAATAAATTTGGAGAGGTTTGACATCTTTAATATTAATATTAATCTTCCAATGCATGAATATGATAGGTCTCTCCATTTATTAAACTGTATTTAATTCTGATTGTCAGTGTTTGTCTGTGATATTGAGGACACATATACTATAAGTGTTTTCTTATATTTATATTTTTGAGTGATTATAAGTGGCACTTTATTACTGTCAGCATTCACATATTTATTGCTAGTACATAGGAAACAATTATGCCATTTTTGTATCTGGTTTTTGCATGTCTTATTCTCTGTGAACTAGTTGATTTCATATAATAGTTCTTGGACTTTTTGTACATTCTGTGTGATTTCTTACATGGACAATGTCCTGTACAAAAAGGATAACTTTACATCTTCCATTTTGAACTATATGATTTTATTCCTTGTGTTTCCTTATTGTGTTGGCTACAACTTCTAGCACAACATTGAATAAATGTGATGAGAAAAGATATCCTGCCTTATTCTCAGACTTAGGGGGGAGCATTCAGTCTTTCACCAGTAAGCATAATATTAGCTGCAAGTTATTTTCTAGAAAATCTATGTAAAGTTGACATAGATCCCTCTGTTTCTTACTTTCTAAGAGTTTTTATTTTTTTCTCATTGTGTGGGAATGGGGACTTTCCTAAAGTGGTGATAATATTTATTTTTGAGTTGCATATGTAC
The DNA here is from genome assembly GCF_000247695.1 of Heterocephalus glaber. The sequence goes on along the minus strand of NW_004624780.1, from coordinate 9,798,840 downwards.
TTTTACCATTACATTGTTTCATCAAACATTTAAATAAGATCTATATGTAAGATCTCCTTTGTCCTCTCACTGCTCCTTATTTGTCCATCTCTCTTTTATAAACAAGAGTAGTTTTTCTTTGAGAATATTAGTTTTTAAAAAAGTTTTCTAATATTGACATTCTGTTTTATTTAATTTCCTTTTTAAAAATTTGTCAGTTTTTTTATTTGATTGATTTCAATATTTGATGATTAGTATTTAAGAATGAAGTGCTTAAAGGAGATTGGAAGTACTATGTTTGCTGTTATGCCAAACAGAATTACTGAAAACAAGAAGAAAAAGTTACAAATAAAAGTTTCAGAAATGAAGAAGAGCATTCAGTACAGGAAAAATAATAAAATTTAGACAGGGGAAAGGAAAGAAGGGAAAAGAAAAAATATGAGAAAAGGAAAAAAATGGAAACAATATCTTTATAAATAGGGAAGGGTGGAGGGGGTGAAGGGAAGGCCAGGAAATGAGTAAAAAATAAGAACCAAGATATATCATGTACAGGTACAAGATCCCAGTGATGAATGTAACTATTGTATACCTAAAATGTACCAATAAATAAACTTAATAAAAAATTTATTAAGAAAAACATTATTATTTCCAATTATTTCTTTTTCTTTGTAGGATTTTACATCTCTATCCATTACATTTGATTTGCTTGTTCATTTGTGCTCAGTCACTTCTGCCACAGAGTGTGATTGTGTGGCATGTCTTGGACAATGGGATATGACATTTACCACATCTTAACAAAAGATTTCATTGTATGTGTGATTTCACAATATCTCTCTTGCTCCTACCCTCACCAACAGAAAAACTTTTATGAGATTATAAATGTTTCCCTCTGAATTCTGGAATGAGAACATTCATGGAGTCATTTGAGCCTAGCCTGTACTAGAAGTGACCAGTAGAATTGGGTCAACCATAGGTTTTACTGCAAAGTGAGTGAGGCAGAAATAAGTGGCTGTTTCTTGAAGTTAATGATACACTAGGGTTGTGTGTTTTGATAGGAAAGTTGGCCTATTGTAATCATTAATTGTGATATGACACTGGAGTAAGGCAAGCCTAGCAGATTCACTATGCACAGTTCTGTGTCTGTGGCTGATGGACAGGGCAGCTAGAAAACTGAGGAGGGAAGACCCATCCCAGTTGTGAGTGGCATCAACCAACAGACTTGTAGCCTGCATGGAATAAAAAAGACAAAGAAGAAGGAACTATGCCCATTTTGGAGAGCTCTAGTCTAGCTCAGTGGGTCCTCCCTTTGCTGATGTTGCCTTGAGACTTTTGTCTCCAGGTCTCTATTTCTTTCAGCTTTCCAATGCACGTTCAAACAGGCAACTCTCTAGTGAGCTTCTCAGCCTTTGACCTTGGTGTTGCATTCCTTATCCCTCTTGTGTGGCTTCATCTTCTTGGGCAGAAGAACACTCCAGCTCTCCAGCATCCAGACAGCCATTATGAATTCTCCAGCCTTTTCCTGTTGGCCTGCCTAGTAAATCCCCTTGAATAATTGTACATATATTTTCTATTGATTTTGTTCCTCTAGAGAACCCTAACTTAATACCTTAATACACTGATAAACAAATACTCCAATCTTGGGGTGTCTTTCTTCTCTGTATATACACTGACCCTGAACAACCTTATCTATACTCTGGCCACTAAAAAACTGAGGACTCCAGATATATATATATATATATATATATATATATATATATATAGTTTTTGCCTTTCTTCTGAGCTTATTCAGATTTCCATCTTCTAGCTCTTACTCAGAGGTGGTTCATCTCATGACCCTTTTCTAAATTTTCCTTTCTGCTCGTATTTAGCTAAATTTACATGCTTTAAGTGCTTCAACATTACTTTTTCATGTCTTTATTTATAATGTTTACCTTACTGTGATACAGCAATTTATCTATGTATCTTTTTTTTTAACACTATACCAGGGTCTTCTCAAGAAAGGGAACTTCTAATCTCCAAACTGTCCTGCAGGTTGACTATAATAGCCATAGTCATGTTGTTTGAGTATTTGCTGAAATACATAAAGGATTAAAAGATAACTTATTGCTTATGAATAGAATGAGTTTATTTCTCACAGTTGCCCAAGCTGAGCAGTCCAAGATCAAGGCACCTGGAAGTTCAGTGTGTGGAAAGCCTTCATTTGCTGGTTCATTACAATCACCTTTTCTTTGTGTCCTCACATTGCAGAAATGGCTGGAATAAATATGAGCACATACTTGGAAAAGAAAATTTCCATTTTTACTCATTTTGAATGTCCTATATGACAACATATACAGTGGAAAAAAGAAAAGAAAATTGCTATGATTTTAAGATAAAATGTTTATTTTCTACTTGGGTACAAACGCATAACTTTCAATTATAGGAGGCATAGCCCTTACTATTTGACATCAACTCATGAAATTTTATTGATTTTCTTATTTTAAAAAATCCTTAATTTTATATTACACAGAAATTTGTCTTTGAGGAAAGAATGGAAAGAAGGAAAGAAAGGTAGACTTGTATTGAAAACTCTAGGAATTAAATTTAATGTTGGGTATTTTCTTTAGTTTTATTTAATATTCTTCAGGACTTTTCATGACAACAAGGTACTGTTAAAATATGGCGAATATTTAAGTATCAAAATTACAGTAAAAACCCAGTAGTATCAATTCCCTTCTAAATACTCCCACTTATTTCAAACGCATTTATCCTATCATTCTTGCCACTTTCTGAAGCAGTTCTGAAACGCTTGTGTTTTTCTATGGCTGCCTTGATATTCTGAATTTATTAAAATTCTGTCAAATAGATATATCATGGTGTTTCTCATCCTCCTTATTCACCAGATCTGGCACCATGTGACCTCTGGCTCTTTCTTGAAGTCAAAATGACCTTGAAAATAAATGTCTGAATCAACTCAGGACATCAAAGCAACTACAACAGCCCAACTATAGACTCTTATGTGAGAGGACTTCAGAACTGTTTCAGAAAAGGGGCAGGAATGACAAGATAATTGTCTCCAAGTAAGGGAAATTTCTCTGAGGGGAATTAGCAGTAATGTGTCTTTTACTGTATTTAATTTTTTAAAATTCACTGTGTTCTCTCTTCTGATCTGTAGAAACAGATTGGTTTTAGAGAAGTTAAGGGACTTGCCCCAGGCCACTCATCTAACAATGAGTAGACCCAGATTTGAGCACACATTTCCTAAGTTTTCATTTAGAACCTTTTTGGTGATTTATTCTGCCATTGAATTAAGTGTCCTTACCCATAAGCATATTGGGAAGTCGTTACCCATGCTTAAATACTGGAGGCAGAGGAAGAGTGACAGGAGCTGTGCTGTATGAAGTCACCATCACCACCCTGAAGAGGAATTATCCAGGACCACCAAGAGCCACAAGGCTCCTGCTCCCTCAGTGGCTGCTAGGTGTGATGCCCCCTCACATTCCCAGCAGTCAGCCTGTGGTTTGTCACCCCGATGGAAATGTGGGTTTAAATGTTTGAAGTGGAAGGGTTTCTCAAGCAGACAGAGTGAACTAATTTTCAGGTATTAATAACATGTCCATTTCTATTTTCTTCCTGACATCTACAGGACTGCATTAAATGCTCACTGGCCTGCTACATTTAATTTGAAAAAACAAATGCACTTCTGAAATCATGTAAGCTGAAACCATAAGTGGGAGGATCAGAGCTCTATTTTCATCCCATGAACAAGAGAGAGTGGTTATGTTTTGAAATATTTTACAATAGGAACACAGTGTGCTCATTATTAGAATAGGAATATATCTGGATATTTGAAAGTATTTTTTGTTTTTATATATTCATTTTTAGAGCCAACCTTCTAATATTCTCAATTATTTTAAAAATATGTTTATATTTTAATTATTGCACTTTGTTTCTCATAATTCTCTCCTGGTTATAGGCTTTCCAATAGGGAGTCCTGAAGCAGGTGAAAGGGGAAGTAAGTGGTTTGGGGAGCAATGGAATGGTTGTTCTGGTCCTAACCTTTAGGATCTGTGCTCTGTTACGTAGCTCTTCTCTCCTTTTCAAACACATCATTATCCTGTGCTAACCCAATTCCATTTATTAGAGAGAAATATTTAAGAAGCATATTAAAATAATCTGTTACTGGTTGTATTAGCTTTCTCATTGTTGGGATATAGTATCTGACTTAGTATTTCTATAAAGGAGGAGAGGTTTATTTTGGCTCACGGTTTCACAGTTTCATGGGATAAGTCCATGCTTGGCCAACTCCAAGGTAGAAACAGCATGGCTGAGGAAGGCTGCTCATGTAATGGAAGCCAGGAAGTAGAGAAAGAAGAGGGTAGCTGGGGTGGAGGTAGACCCTTCCGAGTCACACTCAGTGACAGCCCCTTCCAACTAGGCCCTACTTCTGAACACAAAAATTTGGGGGTTCATTTTAGATCTAAACCATAACACTGGTGCACTGACTTCACTGATTTAATATGTACCGAGTATTCATTGAGTGCTTGTTGATATTATCAGAAGGATAAGACCAACATTGTTCTTGCTTCTGTGGCGCTTATATTTGTATGTGTGTGTTAGAGAGACAGAGAGAGAGAGAGAGAGAGAGAGAGAGAGAGAGAGAGAGAGAGAGAGAGAGGTCATTGCCATTTCAGACATGAAGTATGGAAAAAGAGATGAGGAGATTATCTCTTTTAGACAGAGTAATCAAAGAAAAATAAAATTCAATTTGAATTAAGTCCTAAATTGTGAGAAAACATCACAGGAAGGGTCAAGAGCAGATGCTGGGAACACACGGGCCAGTAAGAACTGTTAAGGATTCCAGCAAAAGGAAGAAAAGCAGTGGGTCTGCAGTTCAAAAAACTAGGGGAATAAGAATTCAATAGGAGGTCACACAGAACACACCAAATCAGCCCGCTGCAGACAGGCAGCCACCTGGTTCCACACTACAAAGACACAGAGGACACCAGATCACCAGACCAAGGTACTGAGTCCCACTGCTCCCAGCCCAGAGGTAGGGGCTTCAGAGCCTCCTTCCCACTGCTCCTGGTCCAGAGGAAGGGGCTTCCCGGCCACCATCCATCCCTCTACTCCCAGCCCAAAGGAAAGGGCTTTTGGGTCACCATCCCTACCACTGCTCCCGGCCCCTGTCCTACCTCTCCCAGATCAGAGGAGGTAATCCGTGCAGGTGCTAACAGCCCCCCGCGACAGTAGAAATGAGAAAACACATAAATAAGTCTCAAAACCAGACTTCCAGATCACCTACAGCAATCACAAAGGGAAATGAGATGGAACACTCTGATACTCAACCACCCGGACCCACTGAACTTGCAACAAAAGGGGATCTGGAAAAAATGAAATCAGAAATAATTTCTCAGATAATGGGAGAAATTGTGCCCCTAGTGCAAGGCATGATTAATAAATCGAGAGAGGAGCTGAGGAACATGATGATATCCCAATATAGGAAACAAATGGAATCCATAAAACAGATGCAAATAGATTTCCAGGACATGAAAAACTCCATTGAAAGTCTACACAGCAGAATGAGCCA
>NW_004624780.1:9752864-9774557 GCF_000247695.1 Heterocephalus glaber | reverse complement strand
AACCAAGAGAGATTTTGTAAAGGTGCAAATTTCCAATGATGAATGTCATTATATTGTATACCTAAAATGTACCAATGATTAGAATGAATAATCAATAATTCAAAATAGGAAGGAAAGTTCCAAAGCAATAGGGGTAGTGGGAAGGGCAGGGGAAAGGAAAGAAGGGAAAGGAAAAATTTTGAGAAATGGAAAAATTGGAAATAAAGTCTTTGTAAATAGGGAAGGGTGGAGGGGGTGAAGGGAGGGCTAGGAATGGGGAAAAAATAAGAACAAAGATGCATTATGTAAAGATACAATTCCCAATGAGAAATGTAATTGTGATGTATACCTACAATGTAGTAATAAAAGAATTTAAAGAAAATAAAACAAACTTGCAATTTTCGTGCATCAGCCTCCCACCCTCACTTTTCCATTGAAAGCAGCCCTTCGGTCTTGGCTTTGTAGGAGTACTCACTTTGCCTTGGACAGTCTCGAGACCTTTCTCTTGCATGTCTCATTGCACACCCCATCCCCTTTGCTCCTGAGTCTGCTGTCACCCTATCCCCTGTGGATTTATCATATTGCTCTATATGGTCTGGTTAGGTATCATCTCTATTTGGCCTCTGATATGTACTTTATTTCCTTTATGCCCTTATTCCTCAAATACATAGTTTATAATATATCTCTAATATATTTTCAGCTGTCTATATTGCTTTTCCAGCCATTGTGCTGAAGATGGAAATGTTTTGGACTTACTCTTCCTCCTTAAAAATGAACAAACAATAAAAATGGATCATTTGCAGCAAAATGGATGGAACGGGGATGTTACATTAAGTGAAGCAAGCTAGACACAGAAAGACAAATAATGTGCATGTTCTTTCTCATATGTGGAAACTAAAAAAAGAAGTCAACCTGAATGTAGAATAGCAATTAGTAGAGGCTGGGAAAGTGGGAGGGGGCATGGACAAAGGGAAGTTGAATAACAGGTCCCAAAACAGAGTGAGAGAAAGAATAAGTTCTGGTGTTCAGTAGCACAGAGGAGCAAGTACAGTTCATAATACCTGATTGTATATTTTAAGTTCTATGAGAGGGCAGCTTGAATACTCCAAACACAAAGAAATGATAGCAGAGGGAAATGATTATGACCCTAATAAGACTCGCATATGCTATAAGGACATGTTAAAATATCACGCTGAACTTCCTTAATGTGTACGTTAATACATGGCAAGAAAAAATAAAGTGGACAAAGTTTATATGAAGACTAAAACTTACCATATAATATTATAAAAAATTCAAAACTGTAGAAACACATATAATCACTGCAGCATTTTGTAAACTTCTATAGAAATAGCCCATTTTCCTACAACACTTTAACATCAACATATGTTGTTCAAATATTTGATATGATTCAAACATTTCATTTCCACTTTATGAAACATTGTAAATAGTCTAATCATATATAGTCATTTATGTAAGTAGTCATTTTCTCAAAAAATAGAATAGTATATGCATTTGTAACAAAGCGTGGATGTTGAAATATTTGAACAGCACTCAGATAATTTATTTTAATAAAATAAGAATGATTTTCCCCTTTTCACTTCAATATAATGTTACTTAAATATCAAACAATATTTTTAAAATTTTCTTTCAGATATGACGCATTGCAATCATGCCTCACTAGTAAAGCTGGTTCAGATACTAGTCCATCTGGGTGCCCCCTACTACTTCCTATGTTTTAGATAGCTTTCCTTGAAATTTTCTAAGTCTCCCTTCCTGGTCTCCAACCATCAGGGTAATAGTGCTTTCCATACAGGATTTGTGAATTCAAATCCTTTCTCTAATTATCTGTAGGGCCAGCCAGATGCCTGGAGAAATTGCGGAAATCCAACACCTATGTCATTTACTGCAAAATAGCCTCTCTGAATCTACCTAATTTGTTCATCCAGAGGTAGTGTGGGATCAGAAAGGTACCAACACAGTGATTTGGAGTGACTTGAAATTCTTATGTATAGAGAGGACCTGCAAAAACATATTTTTCACCTACCCTACAGGAAGGAAGAATCTGCTCCAAAGATATTTTATGAAAACATTGCTCATCCTATTACATTTCTATAATCAGTTTCTTTGAGATTAAATACTAATGGGCAACTTTATCTTTATCACTTTTATTTCATGAAAGTAATTCCAGTAGGATTTCTGATGGATACAGTATTAGAAGAGACACAATACCCTTGTGTCAACCTCTTTTTAGAAGATGTTGTCCACTGTTAAGAGGACACTAGGGTTGCAGCCAGTTCCCTGAGCTCACTGGGGTTCACAGCATTAAGGCAAAGTTCCAGGGTCCCCACATAATTAAGTCTCAGCTGCCCCTTGGTGAAAAATAGTGGTAAGAGTTCCATCTAAATCTGTGCCTCAAATGCCAAAATATGATAAAAGACAGGCCATTTGCACTGATTTTTGGTTCATTCAGAAATACAAGAAATCTCAGGAAAAACAGTTCTAGGGAAATTTACAGTTTGGTTTTGCTGACCCAGTAGATTTAGATGAGAGATAAAAAGTGCTGTTGGTTTGTGGGACTTGTCTTTCTGTTGGGGAGCAGGGAAGAGATTGTGAAGGAAAGTCTGAAAACAAGTCAAAATCTGTCCACAGTGGTGTATCAATGTGAAGATGCCCTGGAAATAAAGACATGGGGGAGGAATCTTCTAATTTTTATTTTTTTTCTTGTTCTGGACTCCTCCTGTCTAAGTCTGAAAAGCAAATAGGGAAATAACAACTTAAACACAATAGCAGGAGATATAAATCAATTCTTACCTAGTTTTTCTTTATTATGAATGGAATATTTGGAGATAGTAATACATTTATTACAACCCCATATAAATGGAGAAGGATGATAGAAGCGTCCATTTAATTATCTGTATTCTGTGTAGAGAATAGAGAAGTGTCTAAAATGCTATTATTACAGAATTACCCAAGAGGCCTCTGAGGAAATAACAAAGAACATGATACAGGTGACCTGGGGGTTTGCTACCTTGTATTGTAGGAAGTAGGAAAACATCTACAGAAGAATTCTAGGGATTCAAGAAGTCCATCCTTCATATTTCTGAAGCCTTAAATAATGAGGTGGAATCAGATGCACTGCCTCCTTCTATCCCTCTGCGAACCCATTTTGTATTCTACATGTAAGGCTGTGAAAAGAATGGCAGCAAGTCGAGAAACCAACCAGCTGCCTACGAGACATTGGGACCAATTTCTCCTAAAGCAAGTTGCCAAAATCTTGTTGATGCAGAAAGAAATTTGAAGGATAAACTGCAAAAGGGAAAGAGACTGGGAGGAGGGGAGAAAGCATAAATGATAAATGGGTTGTGAGGGATAGCCATTTATTCTTTAATTGACAGTTTATTCAAATTACTTGTTAAAGTCCATGGGCACAATGCTATGGCCACGAATTAATAGAATGAACCTAAAGCAACAGAGACAAGGGCAAAGGTGTAGACAACAAAGAGAATTCTCCATCATTTCAGCTAAAATTCCTTTAATTGATGAAAACAGTTTCTCTGTGATTCATTTTGAGCGTTCAAAGCATTGTAATGTTTGAATGAAAAGCAAATCAAGCAAACATGCAAACAATAAATATAGTCATTGCATTAGTTTCCTAGGCCTACCATATAAAAATAACACACACTTGGTGACTTAAACAGCCATAATTTATTGTGTCACTATTCTGGAGGCTAGAAGTCCAAGACCAATGTGTTGGAAAGTCCCTTCTGAGTGTTCTGATGGAGAATCTGTTCTACATCTCTCCCCTACTTACTTCTGAGTTTGCTGGCAATCTTTGGCTTGTAGAACTATTACGCCTTTCTCTATCTTCATCTTCACATAGATAGCCTGTGTCAAAATGCCTTACTACAGGGATATAATATATTGGATTAGTGTCCACTCTGCTGGCTTCATCTTAAATATAACATCTGCAAACAGCTTATTTCCAAACTCAGTCACATTTACAGGTCCTGGTGATCCAGATTTCAACTTAGGAACTTTAGGGGGAAATACAATTCAAATACCACCCATGAATATAGTAATTTAAATATAACCTTTATTTATAAAACAATGAAAAAATGGAAGTCATAAATCTTACATTTGAATTTGAGAAACTAAATTCTGATGCAGTTCCTGTGACATTATTAAGGGTGGCTCTAGTCATACTGAAACTGACCATAATGTTTGCATTTGCAATATTTGGGACATAATATAAGATGTTAGTAGTTTTTAGCATGATACTGCAATATGTACCCCAGGCAGGAAAAGTCTTATATATATTGTAGAACCTAATTTTATAATAATTCAAATATCTCTTGCACATAAAATAGCTGGTATAGGTTTTGCTAAAAATAAATGATGATTTTTAATATTAAACAATTTGTACTCTAGTTTTACTTTTAAACAACCAAGTTTGATTCACTTTTTCCTTTTTACCATTCCCTCCTTGATATTACCTTTAATTGTTTTGCAGGTGAGTTTTTGTCTGAGGCATAAATGGGCATGTTCTGCATAAAAAGTTTTAGTCAGGAGAAACACAGAATAAACATTTCCCATGGAGCATAATTTGGTTAGGAAACAGGTGAACCTACTTTCAGCATGATGCAAAATTAAAAACAGTTCTCTGATCTTGAAAATTATCTCTTGATTTCACCCATACTTATCACACTGAATATCTTAGGAAATGAATCACCATCATATGATTAAAATAATGTCTCTTCTAATTTTCAGAGTTCCACTGGGAATAAAAGCAACCTCCTCCATATGTTTAAAGGCATTGCAGAAAAGACTGAAGTTGTTATGTAAAGAGTTGACACAAATGATTTCAGAACCCTCAAACACCACACACACACACACACACACACACACACACACACACACACACACACCTTCAGATACTGATCCACTACCAGGGTCCTGAGGTTAGATTATGTAAACTTGTTAGGTGGTGTTTCAATCAGGAGGGATGACCTGGACACTGAGATTATCTTATATTCTTGGTTACTTATGAAGACTATTGCTGAGTGGAGCTTAGATTTGGATTATTTCTTCCTACTCATATTACCTCTTATCATTTTGGCAAGTTAGAGGTAGAAGGCATCTAGAAATCTTAGCTTCTCCTTTTGGATTTGAGAATGTAGGTAAAGTGACTTGCCCATGGTCATTTGTGTTTCATGGCAAACTCCAGTCTAGAGTCCAGGAAACCCACACTTAGATTCCTTTTACCATGTCATATTTGGCTCAGTAATTTTTAGGTCTGTACTTGCAAAATTACTTTCTTCCATTCCAGATGCTTCAAATTTATGTTCAGAGATAGTCTAACTGTCTCAAGTATGAGAAAATATTTTTGACCATCCCTGGATTAATCAACTAATGTATGTTTAGGGGCTGGGGGAGAGACAGCCAGGCAGAAAATGAGGGGGAGAGATAGAAATCGACCTCAGCAGTGAGGTACATTGTCAGTCATTTAGCTAAGAGGAGGAATAAGAGGAGTAAGAATCTTCTGAGAGTTTGTCTGTTTATAATATGTGCTTATAGGAACTGACAGTTTCACTTTCCAAAATTGAATTAATAAATCATCCACAGTCCTGGCTGGAATAGTTAATACACTTTTTGTGCCCCAGCAGAGAGGAAAATGGCCCTGTTTTCCTTAGCTTTATGACACATTAAGCCTAAATAGAATTAATGATTGAACTTTGGAATCATATTTACTGTGGGGAGCTCTACTTGCAGGCTGGGCGAACTTCAGAAACATACAAGAAACTTCTTATGTGATTAAAAATAACTTGTTATTGGCTCAAATAACTTTTTCTAGTTGTTGAGGTAGCATTATTTGATGACATAGCCTGAGTCTATGCACCTCTGTATGTATAAATTTGCTAGTTTTTATGTATATTGCAACTCTTAGGAAAATATCACGTCTATTATTACTACTGTTGCATATTATTAAACTATTTAATACCTTGACTCTTCTAAAGCTCTACTTGCCCTGTAGATGGGGGTAGGTAGAGAAAGAGAAGAGAGGGGGAAAAGGTAAGAAATAGAAATACAATTTTTTCTGTTCTTCAAAGGACTATTTAAAAGAAAGAAGAAGAAACCTTCCTTCATTTTGAGACCCAGCTCTGAAATAATTCCTGATGTTTTCTAATCACTGGCACATTTTGAAGTAAATGTAGATGATAGCAAGGACAATTACCGTTTTTTGTTTTTTGTTTTTTTTTTTTTTGGTACCGGGGATCAAACACAGGACCTTGTGCTTGCGTGGCAGGAGCCCTAACCACTGAGCTAAATCCCTGGCCCTACAATTACACATTTTAAGGGGTGGGTGGAAATAACCAAAGAAGTCAGTCTTTCTATCCTATTGCTAGGGAAGTTAATTATTGAAATGTGAAATGTATTACACCTAATGAATAATTCAATCATACTTTTAATGAAATATCTGTTAATGTTTTAAAGATAGAGCAAAACATGTTATTTTACTGCAATAATATTGGAACATATCTTTCTTCCCATTGGCAAGTAGTCTACTCAAGAAAATGCCATTTTTGTAGTCCAAATATATCTTCTTTTGTCTTAGAATTGTAGGCCAAGAAGGGAGATTATAACATTATTTTCTTCATTTTTCTGGCTTTAGCAAAAACTATCCAGAGTAGTTTTAAAGAACCCCTATGTATCCACTTGTTTAACCCCTATGTATCTACTTGTTCCTTTCATCATACATATTGTTTGGAAAGATTAATATATAGTATGTTCTTTAAAGTTAGAGGGATTCTTTTCCTGTAAGGGTAAATTAGCTTTTTCTCTAAAAGTATGAGTCTCCATGCTAGTATGCATACTGCAGAAATGGAGATCCACCAAATTGTTAGATTGTTCAGTAGTGTTAAGAATTAATTTTTTTAAAAAAATGTTGGTATCTTTAAAGTTAAAAAATTGTACAGTTGAAGAAGGGAAGAAGATAGGAAAATGAAATGAAATGTTTTACCATTTATCAAATTCTGAGTAACTCGGGCCACCTTTTTTAAAAAAGAACGTATGAGGGCCGGGGATTTAGCTCAGTGATTCAACCACCTGCCTCTTAAGCACAAGGCCTCAAGTTTGATCCCCTGTACCAAAACAAAAAAACAAAAAAAGAACATATCAATAAAGAAGCAGGAAAGGGAATGACCTCTGTGGACCACATTTATATTTCCCCACTAGATGTAGGTGACATCACATTATTTACCTTTTAACGTGACAAATGTCTTCTCCCCTTTGAGTGTTGATTATGACAGATCAAACATTCTGAGGAGCAAGGCATGACTTTTGGGGAGAAGTTTAAATTCCCAAAACAATAACCTGAAAGGACAGAAGCCAGGCTCATTTGGGCTGCACTGTAATTCCCTATAAACCAGAAAAAAGAAGTCCAAAGCATGTGTGTGTTAAAATTTCTGGCAGTTCAGCAAATGTGAGTAGACTCAATGACTATTATCTTGAAGCCCCAAGCTTAACACAGACACTCACCTTCTCTTTACACTTCTTAGTATTCATGCCAGACAGAAGAAAGAAGAGAAGCAGTAGTTTTGGTTGGAAGGTAAAGCAACAACAGCAACACACCAAACACAGTGTTTTTGCCTTCTTTGTACATTCTGAAGTATTTATTTGATAGGCTGGATTAATTGCATTTTTTAGCCAGTGGCATACTGGGAGTAAACTCTCTCTTCAGTCCATCATCCAGCCTTTACCCGGTGCTGGAAATGCCTTTGCTGAGTTAATTAATCCCATAGAGATTTCTCTCCAAATCAGGTTTTTGTCTCTTATTTCTGAGAACTCAAATTGATAGTGACATGCAAAGCCCTTGCAATCCTTAACTTATCACTTGAGAGCAATGATAGATGGTAAATTAATCAATTTGGGATATAATAATCAAGTCAAAGTATGAAAGGGAAAAAACACAAAATTGTGATTTATTAGGTTTTAATTTTTTTTCTTACCATCTGGATCTCAGAATAGCAATTGAGTTTGTTTTCTTATCTCAAGAGCCTAAAATACTTCAATTGCAAATCCTTATCAAGCAGTAAAGTAAGTGAGACAACTGGCATTTGCTTGTGGATTAGAAAGAGGACAGAGGGTAGTGAAGAAGGAAGCAGGTGAGGACAGTGAGTGGGGGAGAGAAAAGTGGAGGTGCCCCTTCTCTATTTTTTAAGAATGAGACACTTACTCTACATAGTACAAATAAATAAAGTTTGGAGGCAGAATTTATTTTTTCTTGGGAAATATCAGTCCTTTTTCTAAAGGCCTTCACCTGGTTGGGTGAAGCCCACCTACTTCATGGAGACTGATCTGGTTTATTAAAAGACTCCTAGGCTGGGGATTTAGTTCAGCACCTACCTCACAAGTGCAAGGTCCTGAGTTTGATCCCCAGCATCAAGAAAAAAAAAGTCTCCCAATTTAAATGTTAATCCCATCTAAAAAAAATCTACCTTCATAGCAACATCTAGATTAATGTTGAGCAAAACTGTTGAACATGGCCTAACCAAGTTGACATGTAAAATTAATTATCACAGGATAATTAAGTGAAGTTGTTCCTAACTTGGTTAAAGTATAGACTAAAAACTGCTAAATACAATGCACTGGGCCAGAGTACTGGGTTTGGAGGCAAGAAATCTAGGTGTTTATCCTGGAGCTACCAGGCAAGAAGCCTACGAATACTAAGAATAGATATAGCTATAGATATAGATATAGATATAGCTCATCTTGGGAAATAAGGTAGATATTGGACCTTGGCAACATAGGATGAGGTAGGGAAACAAAGGAATGGAAACAGTTTTATTAGCATTGACATTGAGGTTCCCTGATGATGTAAAGGTTAAGAAGTCCTACAAGCAGATGAATAAAGAGGTAGTGAGATTACAAAATATGGTGGATATTTAAATTTTTAAATTATTACCCTAGAAGAGATACTGCCATTAATCCCCCACAAAATACTACCCTTTACATTGAACACATAGCCCATTGGACCTGCCACTTTCTGAAGCAGTTCTGGTTTTCCTCTTTAACAAATGTCTGTAGTTATGCTGCAGTGGCTGCCTCAGTGTTCTAAGTCAATTCAGAATATTTACTTTTCAAGATCATTTTCACATTGGGGAAGACCTGAAGTCACATGATTCTGGATCTGGTTAATAAGGTGGATGAGGACACCACAATTTTTTACAGGCCTTCTTTTCTATTGGATGGCACTTGGGACAGCATTCACTGGATTGTAAATTATACTTAGTAAAGACACTCACAAGAAAGGAGTTCCAGAACTGTTTCAGAAAGTGACAAGAATGGTGAAATAAATGTCTTCCAAGTGAGAGAGAATATTTTCAGTGAAAATAATGGCAGTGTGTTTTTTACTGTAAGACACTTTTAAAAATTTAAATTTACTTTATATTCTGATCACACCATATATGTGTACATCTAGAGCTTACAGAGAAACTTCCATAAAAAAGTTAGGTTTATGAGCTGTTAACATAGAGATGACATCTGAGACCACACGAGTGACAAGAGGAGAGGCCCAGCATGACGAAATAAATATTCCAAAGGAATAAAGGGAAGCAGAGAAAGAAGAATCTTCAGAGATTCAAATAAGTAAGTTATTGGGCAGAGTGAGAATTATGAAAAAATGCTGTTATTGAGGTTATGAGGGAATTTGGAGATGAGAGTAGAGTTCAGTAATATCAGATATCAAAAGGGAATTACAGGGCCAGCTATTTAGCTCAGTGATTCCGCCGCCTGTCTCGAAAGCACAAGGACCCGAGTTCTGTCCCTGGTACCAAAAAAAAAAAAAAGAAAAAAAAAAAAAGGGAATTACATGAAAACTGAACGTGAAAACAAACATCTCATTGGGTTTAGAAATTAGTTGATTACTTAGTAAATTTGGCTAGTATAGCTTCAATAATGGTTAATAGTCATTGTACGTTTATATGAAGTTCTGTGCTGTGTTTTGTATGTGTTGCATTTAATACTGCTCAGAACCTGTGAAGCAGGGATTGTTATCATATCCTTTTTTGGTAGAGGTATAAACTCAAGTTAGAGAGGTTAAATTTCTTTGTCACACTTGCTCAGCTAAAGACAGAAAATTCAGTCTCTAAGCCATGTGTTTGACTCCAAAGCCTGTTCTCTTCTACATATCAACATGCTATCTACACAGTAACAACACCAAACTTTTTTGTTTTCCATGGAATGAAGGAGGCTAAACCAGTTCACAGGGCCCATGGAGTGAATGAGAAGTGACAGTAGGAAGAAAGACTTCACAGATTATATTTTCAAGGGCTGTAGCTAGAGGACAGATGGCTTTTTGAGAGTTGTTCTAAGGTATGGGAAACTTGTAGACAGATGTTGAACACTAAAAGAAAGTAAACAAGAGAAAAGGAGAAGTTGGAGATACAAACAATAAACAGCAGCCAAAGAAGTAAGACTCCATGTAGTCATGAAGGTATTAGCATCCTTGGGGAAACACACCTGAAGGGGGTTATGTCGCCTCTTTCCTGGGACTGAAGACACATCCATGTGGGTAAAAGATGTAGCTGTATTCAGTTGTGAGGTAGGGGTGATGGTGGTTAGCATACAATGAGAAAAAGGAAAGCTACAGATTGTCCCAGAGAAGGGCAAAAGTTAGATACTCCAGTAAGGTCATAGGAAGGCAGGCTGGGGACACCCTCAGGGTTCCAGTTCAAATTTTGCCCTTCTCCTCTCTCTAGGGCTGGCTGACTACCCATCAAGACTGAAGGTCTGTGTCAATGTTGTAGGAAACTTTTCCTGACAACCTTCTTTGGAGGAGGACCTCCCCTTATTCTCAATCTAATGGGATCACAATTTGGCCACATTTTTATTTGTGTGCTTTGTTTTTCCTCTTGCTATAACCAAATATCATGAGGGTATCTTTCTACCTTTCTCACTGCTATATTTCTTACTCAGAATATTGTAGCTCCTAAACAAATATATATTAAGTGAAAACCTGAATGCTACTCTGTCATTTAATAGCAAGATCATGTAACCTGAAAGACCCTTGTTTTATCATTTGTATAATGGAACAACTTATTGTACTCTGTCACAGGATCTTACCAGCATAAAAATGCTGATAAATAAAGATTTTATTTTTCTGTTTCATAACGTGTTCAGTGAATAGAGGCTATCATTATTTTGTTAAGTGTGGGAGTGCTAGGTCTTGGGAGTGGTTGTTTACAAATGGAGTTTTTAAGATTTCAAGGGATAACTGAATCCACATTGAGATCTTCTCTTGGATTGGCAGATGGAGACCCACTTAGAATGTGCTTTGACAATGAAGACAGAGGTAAGACACATGCAAAATAGAAATAGGCCTCCTTAAAAACACAAGTCTCTGGTTCCAAGGAAAGGGAGTAGAAGGGAATGCAGAACAAGTCCATTTCCTTTCAAACTAGTGCTCTCATTTGAACTGGCTGGCTGAAATAGAAGAGTCCTGTCAATATCTCATCACATTATATCCTAGCCTGATGCAGTTGAATACCAAGCAATATGTCCCATTAATCAAATTTAAGGCACCAAGGCTGGAAACTGGGAGCTGTAACCCGAGTCACTTCTCCCAGGTAAATAGGAATGTGTTTTTCTATAAATTGCTTTGGAGTGCCCTGAGATTTCTTTAATCTAATCACAAGAAATGATGGCCAATACCTTATTCGATGGGGCCATATTGGGACATCTTCTTTTCTCTTCCATTACTTTTTCTCCCCAGATAATAAGGCTCTGCAGGCTCTGGATTAAAAAATATATTATTGCTTTCACAAGGGGGAGAAAGTAAAGTAAAGTAAAATTTGTTACTGTGGGCTTTTTATGGCCTAGAAAGAACTAGAAACTCATTACTGGCTAGATATACTAAGAACTGGGAGGTGAAGAATTCAAGGATAACTCTGAATCTGGAAGATCTAGTCAGACTGGACACTTCAAAGGCCTTTAATTATTTGTGAACACTTCTACATGTTGCTACACAATTATCTATGAATAAAACTCAGGGATAGCATGAAATTCAACGTGATTTATTTAGTAACGTTTAAACTGTACTTCATTTAGATCTGGAGAAAGTGATAATGCCCCACACAATGTAATTTTATCCCCATTACACATATGTTTGTATATGGAATGTAACTATTCTTCATCCATCTTTGACTAGCATTGAAACATCAAAGCTGTCATTATTCTATTTGTCAAGATTAGTTACATTTTATCCTTCTTTAGTTAATGCATAAGCAGAGAGGTCTTTGGGCTTCTTTTAGATGGTTTATTTCTTTATTCTTCTTGTTTCCTCAGTGTGAAAATTTATCAAAGCTACCTCTAATCTATTGTTCTTTGCCTTGAATGCTCTTTGCCAGATGCTTATCTTTGAGTTTTTAAGCCTTTAAAAACACTCTTCTAATCTTCCTTTATCTCTTTGCACTATATCTGGCTACAAGCTGTCCTAATATCACCCTCTCCTTATTGTTTACAGACAGGTCTGAATGTGAAGATGAAAGGTGGACTGGACACTGTGAACATCCTCCCAGAAGTCCTGTGAAACACACTTTGGACAGAGACATGGTCTGTCAGCTTCTCAAAGACATTTTTTAGCGGAATGATTTTCCAGTCAAAGGAATGATTTTTCCTCAAAGCAGCAAAATCTGATTTTCTGATCCTACTTTTATCCTGTACTCCTCCCTGTGCTTCATAGACAGGAACAGCATTTCTGATTTCCACTAAATTCAACCATTGTCAACTACATACTTCAGCTGCTGGGTTTCCAAGTGAACAGTGATGCTGTGCTATCATGATACAAGTAGAGGAGGGTTGTTGGTGCTGTCTCACACCCCCACATTCCCTCTGCTATTCCTCTGCCAGGTAGCCAAGACTGATATAAAAAAACACAAAATTTTGGACCTGTATTTCTATTTTATATATTTATTTATTATTTGCTGCTCAAAATTTCCGTATGCTCTATTTTTTTGCATCTATACCAAGTCCTGGCCATTTCAACACCATCCATACTTTCTATTTTACATTTAGTCATGTTTACTTAAACACTCTAAAATGGTTCTCAAAATTGACTGCCTATCGGAATCACTTGAGGAACTTTAAAAATTGTCCAATATCTAATTCACCACCCCAGACCAATTAAATTAGAATCTCATGGAGTGAGGCTCAGACATCAACATTTTAAAAAATCTCTCCAGGTGATTATAAGATCCAACTAAGGTTGAAAACCACTGCTAACCCAGATTTCTGTGAGATTTCTGCCTACCTTACTATTAGGTAATGCTCACAGAAGCCTTCTAGCTTTCTCTGAAGTTCATCTTAGAACTCTCAGATGCTTCCGCCAAAGGTGGTGCTGACAAAATCTGATTATCTGAGTTAATTCACCCTCACATCCGGTTCTCCCAGAGATCACACCACACTCACAGTCCCTCTAGAATTCTCTTGCAGAAACTCAGATTTTGGGTTAAGTAACTCAATAACATCCCTCTAATTTTATTAAGAAAGGCAGAGAGTAGAAGTTAGAGAGTAGAAGAAGCAAGAGGGCAAGGAGGCAGTTTGTGTACCTAGAAGTACAAAAGTATAATATTCACTTTAGTGGACGTCTGCACACTCAAGACAAACCAGCACCTCGCTTTTGGGGTAATAACTGTGCAGGCTGCCCTCCTAGACAGTGTTGGGTTTATTCTTTGCCTATTACACCAGAATACGCTTAGTTAGAGGAGATGTTTACCTGAAGTTACTGTCATGTCGTGGAATCAGATAGCTTCAGGACGCAGACCTTCCTGTGCAAATGATACTCACCTAGAGGCTTGCTTGGAATATAAATGAAAGCATCACTCCACAATAAACTATACATGTTTGGTGATCAATACAGAACTCTAATTTTCTCAAATTAATGCTTTTTAATGACAGGTTCCCAATTTTAGCTGTAGACAGTTACATGCAAGATTATCAATCATGGGGATGTCTTAGCTGTGAATTATTAATCTTTGCTCCCCCCCACATTACATAATTGATAATGACTATACTGACAGTTCCAAGAAGGCTTCTGAGATGGATCTGTTCAGTAGAAGAGAAAGCATTAGGACTGAGGAGTGCAGAAATGGCATGCTGTGTGTTCTAATCAGTGCACTCTGTAACCTCTACTTGTAACCTTGAGGTTCTTAGGTTTTTCTCCCAAAGGATTACTTGTGATCAGGAACTGACTATATAAAAGTGTTACCTTCTTACCACGGATATTTGTTTCCTGTGAGTCTTCAAGTTATTTTTAATGACATTTGCTGGAGGAAAAATACACTTCATTTCTGATATGGGCCCACAAATCCAATAAAACTACATGAGAGAGAACAATAGCATGTTCTTCCCAGCAGATCAGCATTCTTTATGGACTTCACCTGTTTGGTAGCAAATAAAAGGCAGAAGGAAGGATAAACAAGATGATTTAGGGCCAAGGAGATGCCATGAGGTCATCAGATACATTTAATATTAAAAATGCATGTCTCCCTTGGAATAAAAATTATATTCATTTACAGGGAAATTTTTTCCCATATGAGTTTGGCTGGCTTTGTCTGACAAAGAGTATAAATGCAAATTATTTTTGCAGTTTTATGTAGGACAAAAGTCTGATCAAGAAAGAGAAATCTACTTGTATGTGACTACTCTCTGAAGTATATAGATAGTCTGTTTTTATCTGTACAGCTGGACATTTATCTATGTAGCAAATGGCGTTTCATATTTTCATTATAAATATAACCAAGTTAACACTCACATGGACCATTTCAATTCTCAATTTGTCTTTCCATTTTATCCTGAGGGATCCACTATCCACTTCATACACAGGGACAAATGCCTAGATTCTAAAGCACACTGATTAATTCAGGCCACTTTGTCCAAAGTAGAAAGAAGATACCTTCATACTTATTGACCATTTGGCCCCCTCCTCTCCTTCATCCCTATGGAGCATATGATAGAAAATTTCTTTAAAATAACTTAACCATTGTTCCAGGAGCCCATGTGACACCAAGATACAGTTAAATTATTTTCTCTATTGCCCTCTCCTTTTTCTTTCACTGAACATGCCTCATCATGAGACCATACATCTTGATGTCACATGGCAGGCCCATGAATAGAACATGGCCACTCAAGCCTTGAATTTGGCTTTGGTGTAGTGTTGAGAAAGTCAGCTTGCATTACGAAATTTCTTCCTGTCTATGGACAGTAGTGATAATGATACATGCTCTGACTTATCAGTCTTACATGAAAGGACTTTGAAAGATATAAGGTATAATACTCATTAATGATATCGTGTATATATATATATATATATATATATATATGTTATTGTTGTTGGGTTTGAAATTAGGGCCTTGCACATACAGTTCTAAGCATGTACTTTGCAGCTGATCTTTGACCATAGCCTCAATAATTTTGAAGCCCACAAGGTCCCAGATAAATATATAATCTCATATTCCTTTGTCTCTCCATCCTCTAATCTATTTTAAAGGTTTTCTATTTACTTTTAGTAACTTATTGAGGGCTTTTTGGTCTTTATCAATATAGACCAAAATTGTGTTGGATATATAGGAGATATATATATATATATATATATATATATATATATGGAATCTATCATCATATGTTATCTTACTGCTAAATTGTTTCATGCAAGTTCTAATTATTTTCTCAACCACATGGCATCTCCCCACACTGTCCTTAAAAGTGCAATGTTACTCAGAATGTTCTCCTTAGATACCGACAGAACTAACAGTCTAGATACTGATACTGATAGAACTAACATATACTCCCCCAACTTCATGTACCAGTAGAAATAGGTTTATTATAGACTTTTTCAGTTATGTCTCAGAGAAAGAGTAGTTGTGCTGATGTAGTAAGAATTTACTACAACTCAGAGACAGTGGTTTGGACAATCCCTGTTGCTGCAATTAGCATCTACTAAAGAAAGAACATTTTGTAAGTTCTGATAAAGAAAATAAGTTATATTTTGATCTGAATCATTGGTTTGATATCTATAATGAGAATGTATATTGCACTTTGACATAATTTCTTTTTTAACAAAGCTACATTTTTGCTACTGTTTTTTAATTTAAATAAATATTAAGGAATTAATGTTCTCATTTAAGAAGATGATTCTCATCCATCTTCTAATGTTCATGCATACCATATATTTGAATAGATTTAAGCTATGGTGAATTCACTGCGAAATTATTTCCAGTTGTATAATCGACTTATGGAAAGAAGATTGACTTGAGGTTACTGGCCGAAAAATAGCTCTTCATTTCCTAGAAGAATAGAGACACTTAAGTTAATGACATAATGGCAAAATCTTATTTGACACCAACTATTAAAGAATGACTTTGGTTCCAAGTTTTTTCAATGTCTCTATTTTATATGTACTGAATAATTGAGTTGCCTTTATTATATTCTTACTTTCTAAATATATTTTGATTAATAATACATGTTCTCTAATCCAATGGATATTAAGGCTTATCCACCTCTTATACATTTTTCCAGAAGAGGAGATTTTAAAAATTTAGATTTCTTTGGAATAAAATTTAATGTAGAGTTTTTAAAAGTAGGTCGGCATCTTCTTGACTTCGCTTTGGGTTGGCACACCCTGCCTATTCACTGGCTTCTGCCTCTTGTCTTGCTCTGTTGCTGGCACCCCCTCTTCCTGGTCTTTGGAAGCAACTCTCTGTACTCAGTACCAGCCCATCTCCATGTTGCTTGTTTAACCTTAACACTTACCCATTTAAAATTATTATATACCTGCCACAGTACCAAGTTTTGTTCCTTTCTCTCTCTCCCTGTCTCCCAACATTGTCTCCCTCCCTTCCTCTCTCCTTTCTTCTTCCCTCCCTCTTTCCCTCTGTCCCTTCTTTTCTTCTTCCTTCTGGCACTAAGACAGCCTGATGTGCCTTCAGTCTACATTTAGCCATGTTATTATCAGTTGCTGCCTATATTTACAATCACAGAATAATTGCTTTCTAAAGTGCATCTCTACCTCCATGGTCCCCTTTGTGATAAGCTGCTTTCTTACTAAAACTTTTTTCTTCACAGAGACTAATCTGACTGGTACTAGCACTTCCAAGTTTGACATGAGTACAGTGTTTTAGTTTTAGTTTTTTCTGATAGGATATGGTTAGGAACAGTCAGAAGTGGATCTATTTTATATCTAGTAGAAAAATGATTTATAATGTCCTAAATGCCATTTGAGAGGCCAAAGGGATTTCTGATTTTCTAGAGCAGTGATCTGAAAAGGAATATCAAAATGGCAAAGAATAGAGAATTGATTTGGCCTTGTTGAAAATGGTTCAATTATCTGATTATTTTGTATAATTGTTAAATTATTTCACCTATTTATCTATCTCCCCTCTTTCTTCTTGATCTCTCTCTGTGTCTGTCTCTCTCATAAGTGCACATATGTCACACAGATACATTTATCCACTAGATGCTTTCTTTTTTTTTTTTAATTGCTCAATGACTTTTTTTTCTTAAATTCTTTTATTGGTACATTTTAGGTATACAACACAATTACATTTCTCATTGGAAACTTGTATCTTTATATGATGCATCTTGGTTCTTATTTTTTCTGCATTCCTAGCCCTCCCTTCACCCCCTCCACCCTTCCCTATTTACAAAGACTTTATTTCCATTTTTTCCATTTCTCATCATTTTTTCTTTTCCTTCTTTCCTTTCCCCTGCCCCTCCCACTACCCCTACCCCTTTGGAACTTTTCTTCCTATTTTGCATTATTGATTATTCATTCTAATCATTGGTACATTTTAGGTATACAATATAATGACATTCATCGTTGGAAATTTTCACCTTTACATAATCTCTCTTGGTGTGAGATCACCTACAGCTGCATCAGTTCTTACTGTATGACTCTCAGTACTTTGCAAAATATTCCTCCTGAATTTATACTTATTGAACATCTATTTTAAATTAGGTATTGCTCTAAGTATTATGCGCAGTATATAACGATGTGCACTATTTCCAGAAACTTTTCGTGAATGATGATTCTCATTATGTCACACATGTGAAGAATACAAGAGCAATTCATATGAGCAATGTATGGAGCCTGCCAAGACCTTTGTTACCTAAATGTAAAGCCACAACATTTATACAAATAATCACCCACCCTTTTTATGGCACACAAGTAAATCTGTTTAAAAATATTGTAAAATTGTTCTTAATAAAATATATGAACAGAATTTAATAACCTAGTCATACTACAAGACTAATTATGAACACCATCATCCTTCTGACCCGTTCCTCTTGGTTGTAATATTCTTCTACAAACTCATTCTTCTACTGTGGTTATGTGACAATGTTGCTTTAATTAATATTGAGGTTTTATCTTATTGGAACTAACTGATGAGTTATACTCTGGTTACAATTCTTTTTTGTATTCTCAAACAGAAACATACATTCTTCCTAAATATTAAAACACTTAAGTTAACGTAGCAGTTCCATGACTTCTCTGGAAACTGAGGGCTTTCTGGCACTGCTGGACTTCTGTTCCAGCCTGATAGACACAATCTTCATCCCAGGCTTTCCTTTGCCACTCTGCTCCTCTGGACTTTGTTTACTGGTCCCACTGTGGTCCTTTCCTTTTGTTTACTCTCTTGTTGTGGCAACACGCACCAAACAACAGCTCCTTGGACAAAGGATGAATTGAGACATTTTTAAAAACCTTGCACGTATAAAAATGTATTATTTTACTCTCATGTTTACTTGACAGTTTGGAAGCATTTACAATTAGAGTTTGAAAGCCATGTACACTCAAAATTTCGAATAAATTGCCTTATCATCTCTGAGATGTGAGTGATGTGGCTGAGAAGTCAGGGTCATTTGGCTTCTTTATGCTTTTTATGTTATCTGATTTCTTTTTTGGAAGTGTTTTGAATATTTTTCCTCCTCCCTTCTTTACTGAAATTACAATTTAATGTGATTCAGGTCATTTGTCATTCATTATGTTTGGAGCTTAGTAAACTCTTTTGATCTCTAAAAATATTGCTTTAAAAACTTTCTTTGAATCATTGTACCCAAAATCTGCATTACTGGAAAGTGCACTATGAGATGAAGATGAATCTGCAGAAGGCAAGGACCCTCCAGATGGAACCTTTAGGTTCTGTGTGTATGGATGGGTCTTAAGGACCGCTGAGTCTCACTCTGCAGAAATGGAGAGAGGACTGGGCTCTTTCACAGAGAGATTATCAAAGGCCAGCCTGTAGGTCATTATGGGTGCTGCTGAGTTTTTCCCAAGGAAGACTACTTCAAACTTTTGTCTAGGGAGATTGGTCTAACAGTGGATGTTATGTGCAATAGAGTGAAATTAGAAGGTTGAGGGTGTATGAGGAAACACAATCTTCCATAATGGTGTCTTTCCCAACAGGTCTTCTATGCAAGAGTGCTCAAAGAGTGCACACTTTTGGATTCATTTTTTTCCGTGAAGTGAGGCACAGACTTCTGGGAAGGGCCAAGTACATAAACAATGAAGACTTTAAGTTTCCTTTAACCTCACGCTGTGGTATCTTCTCCAAGCTCCCGCTGCATGATCCTATTTGCTTCTCGTTGTTATTGGTCACTTTCTAATAGTTTATTTGCCTCTCTGTGTCCCCTCACGCCTGTCTTTCTCTTTGTGAGCTTATTTTCCCTTTTTTTCTGATATGAGGTTTTCTGGAAAGAGCATAGAAAAAAATTCTCATATATTTAAACATGTTTCTCCAGGAGTGCTTACTTTCTATGTGAAATGTAAAATCTAAAGAGATGATAGGAAAAAGAGATTATTTTTGGCTTAGTGACATGACTGGATCAAAGAGGCTTTATGTAAATAATAATATTTTCTTTCAGAGTATATAAAAGACTGGACATATGATTCTTTAAAATTTTTCAATTCAGACTCTCTAGTCTGTAATAGTCCTAAAGTGTTTACTGATTATAGATTTCTTTTTGTATTTTCTGAAAACAGTTACTTTTTGCTGTTGCTTTATTCTCATTTAATTAAAAAGTGGAAAAGAAAAAGAAAATATATAGTGACCAGGATTAGATTAGCCTTTCTTTTCATCTCAATTTTCTCCATCCCACACAGAATTAAAGTACTGAGGGGAAAAGGTGCTTAACAAATAGTACTTCTTCTTTACATTGATGCTATCACTGATTTAACAGGGATGCTCAAAGTTCTGTGGCTGTTCCATTTAGTAATGTCAAAGTAACCTTATTAAAGAAAAATGTTGAACTTGACCTTCAAAACCTGTGTCCTCTTCTTTCTCATTTATTATTAAATTTGCCTTTTAAGATCAAGTAAATAAAAGTTATCCTTTAAAAAACTCTACTATGTTTATTTACTCATTCAGTTTTTTGGAGAAACTCTTCCAGGTATCAACTCCACTAGTGTGAGATGTCCAAACATGTCACTATATCTATAATTACACATTAAGTACATCTAAATGGTTGTGTGTGTGTGTGTGTGTGTGTGTGTTAATTTGTTCTCGGCATTTATATATAGTATTAACACTAAAGTCTGCCTATTACTAGACATTTCTTAAAAACTAAAGAGAATGATGGGGTTGGCAAGACAAAATATGCAATTTGGCTTCCTAACTGTGTGTCACTGCATTTATCCCTTTAAGTATCAAAGGTGATCTCAACACATTTTCTTTGCTTTCCGTCTCTGTGGAATCTATACTAGTAAGTGACTGAGAGAGCTCTTTTTGAAAGTTCCTATTCTAATTTCCTCAGTTGATGCTCTGCCCCCTTCTCTAAATTAGCTTCCTGCCTGTGGGTGTGCATGTCTGTTCTGTTGCACCCTCACGGTTTCCTCGACGGATGTACATCTAAATGTGTTTCTGCATTCTCTGCTCCTTCAAACTATGCTGCCATTCTTGTTTTCTTGTTATTCTAATGAAGATGTCACTTAGACTTGACACTTCATTCATCTCCAGCTGTCTCTCATAAATTCCTTCCACATTAACACCTACCTTACTGATGGTTTCCCCAACATATTTTGCTTACCACTATTATTATCGTTAGTATTATCCATCATCCCTTCTTTCTTGTCTTTTCTAAACATTATTCAGCACCTATTTTTCTAGATCCCATGCAATAAATAATCTACTCAACCAACTAACGAGTCAATCATTCAATCAATAAATTTTTTTAATAAAACTTTATTGATGAAATTGAAGATACAACCGTATAGTAATTGTGTCAAAATCTTTGTGATACAAGTCTACTAATAAAAAGAAAAGAATTCCTTTTATTAGGGATAAAATTTTGCTTAATTACACCTTAAAATTAGAGTGTGGCCTGTCATAAAATTCATTGCAAATGTTCATCTGTAAAAGCCATCCTTAACTTATGCTATTACAAAAAAATAGAAAGTGGGCCATATTGCTTTGTGGGTCATGGTTTGTTAAAACCCGTTATAAGCTGAAGATTCCTAAGACTAATTTTTTAAACATCAAGATATGCAAAAAGGAGAATGTATAAAACAAATACACAGGCTATCTAAAACAAGTGAAATGTTATTTTGTGTCACATTGTGGGAAAATTATCATTTTTTTCCCATTAAGTTTATTGGTACATTTTAGGTATAAAATACAGTTACATTCATCATTGGGATCTTGTACCTTTACATGACGTATCTTG
>NW_004624780.1:9725986-9750109 GCF_000247695.1 Heterocephalus glaber | reverse complement strand
TCCATCGTGTTCCTCAGATCCTCTATTTTTTTTATCTGTGTCCTCTCTAGATTTATTAATCATGTCTTGCACCATGAGCAAAATCTGTGCTGTTATCTGAGTAATTATTTCTGATTTCATTTTTCCCAGATCCTCTTTTGTTGTCAGTTCAGAGAGTCCAGGTTGTTGAGTATCAGATTGTTCCATCTTGTTTCCCTTTGGGATTGATGTTGGTGATCTGGAAGTCTGTTTTTGTGGCTTGTTTACGTGTCTTCTCATTTCCACGGTGGCAGGGTGGCATGCTTCTGGAGCCTGAGTGGCTCACCTTCTCTGCCCTAGGAGTGTGGCATCTCAATCAATAAATTTTAACAAGTGCCCCTCTGAGAGGCCATCATTGAATGGGAGAAATAATCAAATAATTCATCTATCTCATAAACCACAATAATTCCATTTTCATTCCAAGGAATGTGTGCATCATTTTAAGATTCTCAAGTTGGATGCCTTCTATGATTTGATTTCATTTTACTTCCTTGCCTTGTCTCCTACTCTTCTGTATAAATATCCTTTACATACAGATAACTGTATTAAAATTCACTTAGCACACATTATACTTGGGTTTCCCACCTCTGAGTCTTTACATCAAGTACAACTTCTTCTGAGATTAACATTCTTCTTTCAGCTAATCTAAATATCTCCCTGAATATTGCATGATCTACCTTACATATGGACCCAGCGGGTGGCTGCTGTCACTCAGGTTTCAATTTGAATAATTATTTGGGGGATATCTTCCCTGACTCACCAAAGGCCAGTTCTCTCTCAACCAATTTGTTTTCACACACTCCTGCTTCTTTATTACAGTACCCACTAACACTCTAACACTTCCTTGTTAATACATTTCCTCAGAGTTTCTCTCTCCTCAAGAATGTGAGTTCTATGAATGGAGGAGCCTGTGTTGCTCACATGCGTGTATCCAGCAGAAGTGGGTATTCAGCACCTATTTCCTGAATAAATAAATGAATACTACTACTTAATGAGTGTGTCTCTAAATGCACCATTTTATCATTATGCATGTTTACTAATTTAATATTCACAAAATCCTATCATATATATATATATATATATATAATATTATTAACACTATTTACCTGTATAGTAATTAAACCAGAGGACCATAGTCACCCAGATCCTAAATAACAGAGTGGGGAATCTGACCCCAGAACACATAGCTGCATTTATCTTTTAACCAAAACCCCAAAATAAATGGTAAAATAATGAAAATTCCCCAATAAGTTGTAAAAACACATAGCTGTTTCTACAAATTTAGAGTAAGTTGATAGTAGATAGGAAAGTTAATCTCATTTTTTTTGGTCTCCTATAGTGTTTAGAAATGTCTTGTTTGAAATGGACAGGATTCATCAATAAGCATGATGTCACAAATTAAACCTAGCAACACCCTTTGGAGCTATTGAAATGAGATATAACTGTGTTAAGAAAGAGGAGGAGATATCAAATCATAGAAGGATGATTAAGGAGATGTGGGAGCAGATGCTATGCTTTTCCTCATAAGTCTCTTGCCCTCTGTCCAACACACAAGCATCACCAGGAATTACAACTAAGAAATAGAAATGATTTACATCTTCCCATGAAACTGGAATCTCTTTCTATATCACTAATCTTGACATGGTTAGGTCCTGGGAAATGGGAAATAAAGGATGGCCTATGCTGCTGGTATGATGTCTTTTTCAGGAATATCATAGGATCAGTTTTTTAAAGCTATTTAGATGTTTGCGTTTATATCCCCAACCAGGAAAAACTATAACTCTGACGAATGACTTTCTTTACCACACCAGACACTTCATTTCCTGCTTTGAAAAATTTGGATTAGCATCAAAACTGTCCCTGGAGGCAAAAAAATTATAATAACATACTAAATGAAGGCTATTTTGAACTGTGATTGTAACATGTTGGAAAAATATCCTGTATTGATTTTACGCAGTTTCAACTGATACTGCTATATGAAGTCTCCCCATCTTAAAACAATCAAATCAATATTTCAGGTTCTGTGGATTTGAAATGTAAAGTAAATTAAGCAATTCAAGGGAAAGTAAAAAAATAACAAATCAATGAATTTCAACAGTGATTTTGGAATAGGTTTTGGTTTAAATTATTACAAGATTATTATAAGCCACATGAAGCTAAGGGGAGCATTTGTTTCTTTGAAATTCACTTGTGGCATTAGACAGATTTCATTTCACATTAATCTGTGATTGTAGCGTCTCTGTAAGGTGACCCTAGCATTAAACATCTATTGATGCTTTAAATGGGGAGAAACACAACTGTGGTTGGCATGGGATAGAATGGGTGTAAATGGAGCTGCAGCCCTGTGTCACATGTGTCCCCAGGACCTGCTGTATAGACTACTGCCTTTTCTTCCCCGAAGCACTGTCTCCATTTTCACTCTTACACAGCTTTATTGGTCACCCAGTTTGTTCCATCAAATCCCCTAAGTTATGTTGCAAACACTTCTTGCTAGAGTATCCCTTCTTTTTTTCCCTATCTATGCTCAGGAAACCCATATCAATAAGATGTTGTTATATAGCTGTCATTTCTGTCCTGCAACAAATCTCAGTGTAGCAGTGTCCTGTGGCTGCAGATGCTATTGATGTTTTCCCTGCTCTGTCAATTGATTTCAAGGCTACCTCCCCATCAAGCTGTGTGCTCCTTCAAAAGGTACATAAGCCAAACTGAAGGAAAGTATCATAAAAGTGTCTGACAATCTCACATCATCTTCACACAGCTTGTCATTGCTGAATAAATTCTTCTCACAAGGATTTTGTGTAACAGTTTTCCCACCTTTCCAGTTAACTCCCCTCTCTTCCCATTATGTGAAGTTTTGAACTGATCTGAGAAAATCATCTAGTTATACTGCAGCCCCTAGGGATATCCCACTCATTTATTTAAATTTATATTCACCTATTGATTTACTGATACATAAATATTGTATTTTTATTTAGTACCGTGTGATGTTTCGATACATTGTGCAAAGCTTACATAAAGGTGAGTACATCTATCTCATCAAACATTTATCCTTTCATTAAGGTGAAAACATTTAAAAAATCCTGTCTTCTAAATTGTTGAAATATAGAGTGCTTCATCATTATTCATAGTCAGCCTACTGTGCAATAGCACACCAGGACACTTGGCTTCTATGTAACTATAATTAAGTAACCATTGACTAATCCTTCTCCATTTTCTTCCTCCCTACTCCCCCCAGCTTCTGTTAATAATCATTCTACCCTCAACATCCTGAGATCAATATTTTTATTCCATGTAAGAATGAGATCATTTAGTATTGGTACTTTTCCTTCTGTACCTGGCTTGTTTTCACTTAATATAATGACCTCCAATTCATCCAAGTTGCCATATGTGACAGGATTTCATTCCTTTTTATGACTGAATAGGAGTCCATTGTGTATATGTGTGGATTTTCTTTATTCCATTCATTATCTGATGGGCACAAAGTAAGCATTTCCTTTCTTTTGATTCTTAAAATACATCATCTTTGAAATAATAATAGATTTCCTTAAAACTTTGAAATTTTAACTCAAGGAAAGTGCCTGTGGCCTTCCAACCATGACGACAGTTTTCTTGTTTCTTATTTATCATCCCAGTGGTTCTTCTGATTCCATCCTGTACGTAACACACCACTGTTTCATCTCACAAACAGAGTGGTTGTGTAATAGTGATTACAGACCAGCCAATGAGTGATGACATTTCTCAAAGGCAGTGAGCTGACTGAAAGAAAATAAAGCTAATATCAACAAATTTAGTTCAACCAAAGGCACCCTGCTCCCCTTCCAGATTATTCAGATTTGGTCGCCTGGGATCATTTGTTCTATTGATACCTGCTCATTTTCTGGGTCTTCATCCCCCACCAGACAGTTTTCTGACATCAAACCTTGAGTTAAATCTTATGGTTTCTGTGACATTCAAGGGGATTCCTATGTTCTTCCAACAGCATTGCAAATGTTTCCATTAAGGTTCAAACAAACTGTGCTTATGACTTGGTACCCCTAGGACACTCATGGCCATTCATCTCAAAACATCTTCTTATTTCTTTGAGAATAATGTAGAAGTTATACAGATGGACTAGGAAGATTGTGAGAAATCCACTTGCTCTCCACTTAGTCCCTGCCTTCTCCTGCACATGTGTTTAGCCTTCTTTTCCTAGACATACTCTTTTACACTTTTCTAAATCCGAACTCACATTTTTTTCTGATTTGAGTACTCATTATCATGAGCTATTCACCCTTTCATTTTTTTCCTCCAAATGTTCCATTGTAGTTTGAATAGGCCTAATGATTGTACATTGTATTGAATTCAACCCATTTCTCCTTTGCTTGCCTCTAAGTAAAGAACAACCTTTGTGTCCACAAGGGAAGTACATTATGTATGGCAGGGCATGTGTCACTTAAAATATCTAAATGAAACCAAAATTTGAGAGAGAAAGAAAATACTTCTTATTTGAACAGTTCTGTAGTTTGTATCTACCTATCTTTCTGCCTGTTCACATTCATTGTCTCTTGTGTGCTGACAAAAATGATTTTGGACACCCTTCCCCGTTTTAAATGGAAATAGCTATCCTTAAATGAGAACAAAATCAGACTAAGGAGGAAAATGACAGTGAGGACCACAATCTAGGAATAGGATGACAATTTGGAAACCAGAAAGGAGCACAGACACTTAAAATCAATGCAAATTTTTTTTATGAAGTGTTAGCTCTAACGTATCTAGCAGGTAGCCATTGTTCTTCCCCTATGGCCAAATGTACCACATTTCCTGTTCCAATACACATTTCTGTTTTCACCTTGAACTTTTCATAAGAACAAAGAATGTATCACTCTTCGGCAAGCACCAATAGCAAAAATGTTTTGGAGGAGAATAATGTTTTGCAGCTGATATTGATGGCTCGAGATGTCACTGAGCAAGCCTGTCCTTGCTGTCTGCTTTATTCTTAGAGTTGGTCCAATCTTTTCCCTGCTGTCTCTGGACACTCTGCACTGCAGAGTGTGAATGCTTGCAGAAGGGGTAGTGGGAAGGTGAAGGTGTGGAAGAAGTTGACTTGGGGGATTTTTTTCCTCAATTCTAAGAGGGGGACAGTGGGGACAATGGCACACATGGAGTGGCTGTGACTGGGGGAAGTTCTTCCATCTCGTTGGTCCTTTCATGTTGATCCTGCTCTCACCCAGGTATAAGACCAAGGGCCTTACCAAACGCTCTGAGGAGCTGACTACAGCGAAGAACACCCTGGAAGGAACACACCAGACAAGTTGGAAAGTAAAACAGACCTTTATTAGTCTGTCCAGATGGCACTCCCAAAGCAAAGTAGCTTAGAGAGGCAACTGGCTCAGAGTCCGAGGCTGTTTTTATAGGGGGTTGCGGGGGAAGTTAGCAAGCAGAACTTACAGAAAAAAAAAATGTTTATGATCAGAAGATGTTTGCAGATTGTTCTATAGATAGCTGTGTCTGGAACATTGGTTTCGGACAAACAAGGAGTTGGGTAATTCATTTAGGAACTCTATGTTTGTTACAGATTTTGTCTAGTGTCCCAGAACTAACAAGCACATTTTAACCATTAACTCACAATCAGTCACTATGTTGGGGCTGGGGGAGCTTTTATGATTACAGAGTTATGTGGTCCCACATTCCCCACTGATTTTACAACTTAAATAATCTTACATATAAATGTGGGCAACCACGGCATACAGCAGCACGACAATATTAAGCATATGTACACAACTATAACGATGAGAAAAAGTTGTTTTAACCATTGTAGGTTGGGCAACCATTTAGTTAGCCACTGGAACAAGTCCCATCCTACTTTTTTATCATGTACCCTTTTAGCCAAGCCTTCCAACTGTTTTATCTTTTTTCTAATTTCTGGACTATTGTCGGTCAGATTGAAACAACACATATTTTTTATTCTTTCACAACCTTGATGATGAAACAGCAACAAATAGTCTATAGCTGCTCTATTATCTAAGATTGCCTGTCTCTGTTCTTGTAACTCCTGGTTAATTAATGCCAAGGCTGATGAGATAGCATTTAACCCTTTGACCACTTTGGATGTTAATTTTCATACTGCCTTTTCAGCATGGACTCCTATGGAAGGCAGAGCAACAAAAGACGCTATCATAGATATCACTTTAGCATCTGTCAAAAGACCTACATCATCATCACATCTTGGCCCAGTATAAGGTGACCAATGTTTAGTTCTATTTGGCATAATCAAATCAGTTCTATCTGGTAAAACTACAGCTAGACGACTCAAGCAGCAACGGGTCTTGGTTAAATTGACTGGAATATAATTGAAAGTTATTCTTTCACAGGTATAAAACCATCCTGTTGGCAGGGAGATATGGCCATTGTTATACATAATTTTTTGTTTTATATGGCAGGACATCCCTTCAGATCATTTTATTCTCAGACACTTGGTTGTATAATTTACATACATAGCACATTGGGTATTATTTGACATAATTATCCTGGGTGTATATAATTTAACAGCATTTTTAGGTTTATGATATGAGGGATGCCCCCAATTGTAACTCTCTTTATAAGTGAGATTTTTTTCCCTGGGATATCCTTAAACAAGGTATAAGGTCGTATCAAACTTAAAGGGGTACACACCAGAATGAGACAGCTTTTTAAATTTACATCTATATTCAGACAGAATTCAGAAAGATTAAGCGATTTTGTCAGTTGAACCCATACATTTCCAGTGTGGTCCAATTTTTTGGGGCGCAGTACCGCCAATGTCCCAGAGAATATTATCATGAGTGAAAAATATCTCCAACCCACACCAGTCTCAGCTTTTGGTCACCTGGTTGGCTGATAACCTTCCATTTGTCCTTCGTGACATCCACGGGGGGATCCTGCCTTCAGATGGTTGTGATGTATCCAGGCAGAATGTCCAGCTACCTTCACTGCCAAGGGAGTTGACAGAACAACGGGAACTGGTCCCGTTCAATGTGATTCTAGGGTCTTGGAATCAAACTTGCAAATAAAAACCAAATCTCCCAGCTTATAGAGTAAAGGTTGCAAAGGTTTTTCATTGGAACCAGGTGTAGTCTTCCGTAATTTATCATGTAGCTCCAACTGAAGCTGATGGACTGCTTTTAAGGATTTAAGGAGTTGAAGCTGGGAAAGCTTTTCCTTTAATTCTACATCTACTAACCAGATGATTGGGGGAGATCGTCCATAAACAATCTGGAAGGGAGACAGATTTAGGGGAGGCTTAGGAGTGCACCTAGTTCAGAGGAGGGCAAAAGGGAGAAGCTCTACCCAACCTAGTTCAGTCTCCAAGCATAATTTAGCTAGAATCTCCTTTAAAGTTCGATTTGTTTTTTCTACCTGTCCTGAAATTTGAGGCCCATAGGCACAGTGTAGATTCCACTTTATTCCAAGGATATTACTAATTAATTTAGATATCTTAGCTGTAAAGGCTGGACCATTGTCAGACCCCAGAGCTAAGGGCAAGCCAAAATGGGGAACTATTTCTGTCAAGAGCTTTTTGACTGTTACTTCAGCTGTCTCCCTCTTTGGGGGGTATGTTTCTATCCATCCTGAAAAGGTATCCACAAAAACTAGTAAATATTTGTACCCATACATGTCAGGCTTTATTTCAGTAAAGTCCAATTCCCAATGCTCTCCTGGAGTTAATCCTCTGTGTCAGACCCTGGGGGACCTGGTCACCCAATTTGTATTTACCTTGAGGCAGGTGGGGCATCATCTCACCATGTCCTGGGCCTTTTAGGCCAATCCCTCGCTGATGAAATAGGGTCGCAGGGCAGCCATCATTCTTTTTTTGCCGAGGTGGGTGGACTCATGTAGTTCGTGCAGCAATGTGTCTGCTACAGCGGCGGGGAGCACCACCTTTCCATCATTAGTCATCCACCACCCATGTTTTCCTTGAGTCCAGTGCCTCCTGTTCATTTTTGCCACTTCTTTATCTGTGTATTCAGGTTTTTCTGGGAGTACTGGCATGGGTAGAAAAACCATTTGCTTCCCCACTGATTTTTGGTCAGCTTGTTTTGCCACCTGATCAGCAGCATTATTACCAATCACCTCGGGGCTAGACCCCTTTTGGTGCCCACGGCAATGGATGATGGTGACCTCTCGGGGCAACCAGATGGCTTGTAGTAATCCCAATATTTCAGTCTTGTTTTTAATTTTCTTTCCTTCAGAGGTCAGCAGCCCTCTATTTTGATAAATCTCCCCATGCACATGGGCGGTGGCAAAAGCATAACGGCTGTCAGTGAATATATTTATCCTTTTTCCTTTCCCCAGTTCCAGAGCCTTAGTCAAAGCAATCAGCTAAGCCCTCTGTGCTGATGTCCCTTGAGGTAGCCCCTGCTCCCATTTCACCTGTTGGTCCTGGTTGACCACTGCTGCCCCAGCATACCATATACCATCATGTATGAAACTGCACCCATCAGTGTAGAACATTGTCTCTGTGCAGGGGAGGGCCTGGTCCGTCAAATCTGGATGGCCTCTCCTCAAATTTTCAAGAGTCTCAAGGCAATCATGGATGGGCATTTGTTCATCAGATTCTGGGGGTAGAGTAGCCGGATTGAGGCTAGCGGTGGTAGCAAACCTAATGCATGGCTGTTCTAACAAGAGTCCTTGATATTGTAATAGTCTGGCATTAGACAGCCATTTGCTAGGTGAGCTATTCAACAAAGGCTCAATGGCATGGAGAGTGATCAGAGTCAAATCCTGTCTGAAGGTCAATTTGCCAGCCTCTCGGGTTAAAGCAGCTGCTGCTGCTACTGTCCTCAGACAAGTAGGCCATCCTCAGGCCACTGGGTAGAGCTTCTTTGAGAGGTATGCCATGGGCTGCTTCCATGGTCCCAAAAGCTGAGTAATCACTCCCTTGGCTACTCCATTTTTCTCTGCTACATACAAGGTGAAGGGCTTGTTTAAGTCTGGCAATACCAGGGCTGTTGAAGATGCAAGCTCAGTCTTAAGTGATTGAAATGCCTGCTGGCAAGCCTCAGTCCATTGGAGGGGCATATTTCCTCCCCCAGTGGCTTCGTGCAGGGGTTTGGCAATCTCAGCAAAGCCAGGAACCCAAATTCTGCAATACCCAACTGCCCCTAGGAATTCCCACACCTGTTTCTTTGAGCTCGGCTCTGGAATCTGGAGAATTGCAGATACCCTCGATTCTGCCAGCCTCCTCTTTCCTTTCTCAAGAATATAGCCCAAGTAGATTACCTTGGTCTGGCAGAGCTGAGCTTTCTTCCAAGATATCTCAGGTCTTGGAGAGCTTCCAGGAGGCCCTTGGTGGCTGCAAGACACTCTTCACTGGTCAAAGTTGCCACCAGGAGGTCATCTACATACTGAAGAATAGTTGCTTGGGGAAACACTCTCCTTCCCTCTTGTAAATCTTTACTGAGAGCTTCCCCAAACAGAGTGGGGGAGTTTTTGAATCCCTGTGGCAGCTGGGTCCATGTCAGTTGTCTGGTAATCCTGGTGTCTGGGTCAGTCTATTTGAAGACAAAGAGGGGCTGGCTCACTGGTGCTAGAGACAGGCTGAAAAATGCATCTTTGAGGTCTAATACTGAGTACCACACATGAGCAGGAGGGATGAGACTCAACAGAGTATAGGGGTTCGGTACTGTTGGGTGGACGGTCTCTACCCAGCTGTTTACCTCCCACAAATCCCATACCAGTCTGAAGTCTGAGGTGCCGGGCTTCCTTACAGGAAGCAAGGGTGTATTCCAGGTGGATTGGCAAGGGACCAAGATGCCAGCTTCCTAGAGTTGGTGGATGTGTTTGGAGATCCCCACCTTGGCCTCCAGCTGGAGGGGGTACTGTCACACACAGGCAGGGGTGGCAGAAGCCAACAATTGAATCACCACCAGGGCATGGTGTTTGACCAGCCCAGGTGGATTGGTCTCAGCATACACCTGGGGAAACTTTTTCTGAAGGTAGTCCCATTTCTGTTTGGGGGGTTCTGCACCCTCCTTTAGCAGCTTAAATTCATCTTCAAGGGGAGCCATTACCATAATGGCAGAGGGTGGCTTGAGTTCAAAAGTCCCTCCTTCAGCCTCAAAGGAAATAACAGCCCCCAATTTTCATAGCAAATCTCTTCCCAGCAATGGGTATGGGCACTCAGGGATAACTAAGAAGGAATGAGTGACGGTGCCTCTTCCCAGATTTACAGTTCGTTTAATGGTCCAAGGATAAGAGGGCAACTTTCCTGTGGCTCCAGTAATGGAGGACTTTAGGGAAGAAAGGGTTCCAAGGGGGGTCTTCAGGACAGAGTGGGCCACACCAGTGTCCACAAGGAATTGGACATCTGTTTCCCCTATTTCCAAAGTCACCATAGGCTCACTAGGGTTGAGCGGCCATGAGCCTCGGCCTCGTCAATCTTCTTTATCTACTAGATGAACCCTGTCTCTTTTTCTCCTAGCCTCTTTTTCTCTCTTTCTTCTCAACTTTTCACAATCCCTTTTAAAATGGCCCTTCTCTTTGCAATATGTGCATTGATCCTTTTTTAACAGGGGCCGTGCTTTACTTTTATCTTCTTTTC
This sequence comes from Heterocephalus glaber, assembly GCF_000247695.1. The sequence continues at coordinate 9,739,533 of NW_004624780.1, read as the reverse complement.
TATTTTCTTTTCATTCCTTTTGGACGAGACCTCCATCGGCTAAGGCTGCAATAGTTGCTTTTCCTATATTTTTAGCCATTTTGTCATCTAAAGGATCTCTGTTATTAAATGCCTTTATAGCCACACTCATCAGTTTTTCCCTATTTTCCCCCTCAAATCCTTCCATCTGCTGCAATTTCTTCCTAATATCTGGGGCCAACTGAGTGCCAAAAGCCAAATTAATTGCCTGTCAATTTTCAGGGGCATTTGCATCAATTGGAGTATATGTACGGTATGCTTTCAACAGATGCTCTGGAAAGGCAGAAGGGGATTCCTCAGGTCCTTGGAGGACCTCACTTACCTTGCTCAAATTGGTAGGCTTCTGAACGGCTCCCCTCAAGCTGGCTAGGAGATGCTGACAGTAGTTTTGGAGAGCTTATCTCCTGCCCAAGGAATTACCTTGCCACCGGGGATGGGTGGACAGAAGTTGCGCCTCGATATGGGCCCATTGTTGCTCATCGAGTGGGCCCTCTGTTCCTCCCAATACTGATTTTATGGCTTGCCCTCAAATTCTTTCTCTTTCCTCAGAGGTAAAAAGGGCTTGGAGGAGTTGTTGACAATCATCCAAGTAGGATCATGGGTATGAAAAACAGATTCAAGGAGGGAGATCAAAGCCTGGGTTTTTTCTGAAAAAGGGGGATTTTGATGTTTCCAATTGTATAAGTCACTGGTAGAAAAAGGGATATAGACATAGTGACCCTGCTCTGTTTCCTGAAGAGGTAAGAGAGGGACTGAACCAGTCCCTTCAGAGGGAGATTCAGTGGGACCATAAGTGGCCCCTGTTCACATGTTGGAGGGAGAGGTTACAGAATCTGGAGATTTTTCTTCTTCAGAAAGAGGAGGGTAGAAAGGGTTTCGAGATCTGGGGCCAGCTTTATCAGAGGAGGTGGATGGGTCCACATAAGGTGGAAGTCTTATTAAGGGGTCTAAGGGATCAGGATCTTGTGAGATCACCGGCTTGGGAGCCTGGGTTTTGACCTTTCGGGGCCCCCTTGGTCCCATAACCAGAATGCGAGTGTCTGTTCTCAGGGAACAATGCTGCAGCCAAGCCGGAGGCTCTTCACAAGCCTGGACCAAGATATTTATATAAGGAAACTGGTCAGGGTGGCTGGGGCAACCGGTGACTTTTCCCCATACAGCCCAGCAGAGGCTCTGCTCAAAGGAGCCCTCGGCTGGCCATCCAACTCCAAAGGCTGGCCATTCCAATTGACACAGGGAGCAAAGTTTTCCATGAGAGAATTTAACCCCATATTTGTCCTCCTGTTCAGGGGAAAAAGCCAATTTAAAATTAGTGAGAAAATAATCCAACGGGGTATTTTTGGAGCAGGATCCTCCCATCTCTGCCCTTGATGTTTTGGAAAGAAATATGAAATTAAACACACAACAGACAGGACACTAACATACAAATGACAAGATGAACAGGCGCCACAACAGAAGTGAAACTAAATTTCCCCTTGTTCCTCATCAGGAACCTTGGGATCAGGGGAAGCTTACTGGCTCATCAGCCACCTCACTCCTGACTTAACAAACAGTTGCAACCAGCAAAGAGCTTACCTCCAGAGGTTTTCTGAGGTCTGTGCCCAAGAGCCTCCTGCTGGATCCCGCCACAGGAGTCTCAGCTGAATCGGGGTTCCTACCCAGGGATCTCTCTGGGGCCTCCAAAATGTGAGACTAAGGGCCTTACCAAATGCTCTGAGGAGCTGACTACAGCGAAGAACACCCTGGAAGGAACACACCAGACAAGTTGGAAAGTAAAACAGACCTTTATTAGTCTGCCCAGGTGGCACTCCCAAAGCAAAGTAGCTTAGAGAGGCAACTGGCTCAGAGTCCGAGGCTGTTTTTATAGGGGGTTGTGGGGGAAGTTAGCAAGCAGAACTTACAGAAAAAAAATGTTGATGGCCAGAAGATGTTTGCAGATTGTTCTATAGATAGCTGTGTCCAGAACTTTGGTTTCGGACAAACAAGGAGTTGGGTAATTCACTTAGGAACTCTATGTTTGTTACAGATTTTATCTAGTGTCCCAGAACTAACAAGCACATTTTAACCATTAACTCACAATCAGTCACTATGTTGGGGCTGGGGGAGCTTTTTATGATTACAGAGTTATGCGGTCCCACACAGGTGCTCTGTAGCAGGCACAGATGGAGCTATCAAGTGAGTGAGACAACCCAGATCCAGAGGGAAAATGGCTGAGCACCTGTCCATTAAGATCCAACATGGCATCTCTGCAGATTTCAGATTGGAGTTGTTATGGACCTCAAAATGAGAGGATTACTGTCTCATTAGCAGTCATCTAAAATATCCACACTCAGTGGGCCCACTGGAGCTGAGCGAATAAGTCCTCATGAAGGACATGGAGAGAGATGAGGATTAGAATAAAACCATAGATGTGTCAACAGGTGGGAAATACAGCTTTGTTATCTCTTTCCTTTCCCTTTTATGTGCCTGTGAGATAACAGCACATGTACTCATTCAAAATGAACTATTGACTAAGACTTAGTGCAGCCAGTCTGCCTCTTTTTACTAATTCTAGTAGAATTCCTAACATTATCTCTTTGGTGCTCAACCCTCCTGAACCTGTCAAATAAGTTCTCTCACAAAGCATATTAATCTGAGACATGTGGTTGAAAGAAAAGGCTGATAAGTCCATTTTAAAGATGTGATAAGTGTAAAGCATTTCTAATGAATGGGTTTTGTGTTAAACATCTGCAGTATTGCCAGGACCTGGGGATATTTAATTACACATGTGCATATGTGAACACACACACACACACACACACACACAAGATAATGAAGAGAGAAGGGAGTTTCTGTGTGTGTGTTTCTAGTTTTTGAAAGTCAGCTATCTTTTGGTGTACTAGTGTTAACTAAATATTGTATCGAGAGTCTTGCACTGATCTTGAGAGGAAAAGTAGTTAAACATATTCTTCAATTTATATTTGACTTCGTGTGTGTGTGTGTGTGTGTAATAAGTTTAAATAGTTTAGGTGTAAAGGCAGTCATAAATACAACATTGGAACTAGTTTAGTTCCTTGGAAAGCAATGTATTATTGGGAGAAAAACTTGTCTTAAGATAAAAGAAAATAAAAAATAAAAAAACTTTCTAAAAACTATGTTATGAAGCTAAACCAGGAGGTTAAGTATCATTGCTGAACAGAGGAGACTCATTTAAAGGGAATTCTTAAAGGCTAGTTCTGCCAAGGAAAGTTAGGTTGAAAGATGACAAGTTTTCTTTCCTCCTTTATAGGCTACAATTTACACTTTGAGGGCTCTTTCCCTTTTTTTTTTTAACCTCTGCTGCAGATTTACTAGTTCTAGTTGTTAGAGAAGCACAGTAATTTGGCAAACAGAGGGAAGAGATGAACCTTGAGAAATTTTAGCATCCTTGGGTTCCACAGAGACTGTCAAGCCTTTCCTCTCTTTCCTGTTAGCTCTGAGTAAAATCTCCTTTTGCTCCTTTCAAAGGTCAGGGTCAGTAGATATTTTCGTAAGGGGCACATTTGCACTAAAGAGATGAGCAAGTGCACTGACAGCAAGAAGGTCCTGAAAGAGAGGTGATGAGAAAGAAAGGAAAGGTCATTGTCCTGGAGTCCTTCTTCAGGGTACAGGTTCAGAGAAAAAGGACAGAGACCCAGACTAAGGATGGGACAAAGAGAGGGGTGAATCCTGCCTTGGGACTTGTCACTTATTTGAGCACCGTTGGGGAGAGTATTGCCATGGGAGAAGGGATAGGATGAAAAGAAATGTACAAACCATATCCAATCATTTTCCTTCTTCATAGTTATTTCTCTTGTTCTTAGGGACTCTGAATCCTCTATTGAAAGATGATATTAAATATCTGCATTGCAAAAAAATGTGACAGCATCCATATTCATTCAAGAAATATGAAAACACTGAAACAGCATAGAAAAACTCCCAATGCCATCCAGAACACCAACCTCTACAAAGAAGCTCTTTCAATCTCAAGCTTACAAAATCACAGCCTTTGTTTTTCTCTTGGTTAATGCATTTGAAATTAAGGTACAAAATTACCAGGTTAACAATGCCTTGGTTTTATTTTTCAGCATAGTCATACTTTTTCTAAATTGTAGTGTTAACTAAGTTAAAAGGTAATGCATATTTTTCCACTTCCATTTGTTTTTAAACTAAAAAAAGAAAATATCACCTCATCCAAGAAGATACACAGATGGCAAAAAAGCATGTAAATAAATGCTCCCTGACCGGTGTCCTCAAGGGAATGCAAATTAAAACAATGGTGAAACACTGCCACGCACTTCCTGAAGCAGTCAATATTCAGAACAGTGACAACACCAAATATGTGCTATGGTAACAACAAGTCTCATTCATTGCTGGAGAGAATGCAAAATGGTACCACCACTCTGGAAACAGTTAGGGGTTTCTCATAAAACTGAACAGACCCCAACTTTCTGGTCCAGCAATCCTGCTCCTTGCTACCTACACAAAAATGTTGATAGCAGCTTTGTCTATAATTGCCCAAATTTTGAAGTAACCAAGATATCCTAAAGAAGGTAAATAAACTTTGCTATATTTAGAGAGTAGATTATATATATATAAAATCCTTTTTATTGAAAGTAATGTATGACACTGGCCTGGCTTTGTACTGCAAGCCATCAGTCAAGATATAGTCAAATAATTAGGCCTGTAGGTTCTACACACTCCACAATTCAAACACAGACACAGAGCCAGAGGCACAAGAGGGTGGCAGTGTGTACACTGACCCAACCCTGGCCTTTCCATGTGGAGTTGACCAAGGCAGATACACCCCATAGAATAATGAGAAAATGGTAGCTAACCCCTTCCCATATCAAGCCTGGGGTGCTATCAAACTGCCTTGAAGAACATTTGGACCCAGGCCATCTTAGAGCCCTATAAGTTTTCATCTGGATTAGTTAATAAAAACAATAAATTAAAATTAAGCAACAGCTTGGTCCCTAGGATGCTGAGCCAACATGTCCACTATTTTTGGCACAAAAATCAGGGGCATTTTTGGTTTTCTGAGAGTCTAGTATTTGTTGGGTTGTTTTAAAACAGTGCTTGTGAGGTAAGAAGCTGAGGACGGGGCTCTGATGCTGGGTCAGACTGACTCCTCTCATCTTGTCAGTAGCACCAGACTGTTTCCTCTTGGGGGTTGAGGAATGGGTGGGAGGAGACACTGGGGACTAGGCAAGAGGCAGGGAGGGTTACAGGATCAGACGGGATCGTGGAGAGGCTGAGCTGCTGCTTGGCAGCTTTGGTAGAGATGATGGGCAAGGGCCAAGGTAGAGGCAGGAGCTCATGCTCAATGGCCTCGGAGGGTGGTTGCCAGTGGAAGGTGACCTTACAGAGGCCCTGGCAGAAAAGGCATGGAATAGAGGGGCCCAGATCCAATTGGCACTGTGCAGCACACATTTCTGTTTTTTTGTTTTGTTTTTTGGTACCGGGGATCAAAATTTGGGACCTCACAATTGCGAGGCAGGCAGCAGCAAAACCACTGAGCTAAATCCCCAGCCCAGCAGCACACATTTCTGCAAAACCAGCTGTTTTCATTTTCTCTTCTCTCTCTTGAGGCATCCATCACCTGTAACAGTCTATAACTGATATATATGTGTGTGTATATATATATGTGTATATATATATATATGTATATGTATATATGTGTGTGTGTGTATATATATCTCCATCCAACTGATATATATATAACTGATATATTTATAAAACTGATATATATATATATATCCATCCAACTGATATATATATAACTGATATATTTATAAAACTGATATATATATATATATCCATCCAACTGATATATATATATATTCCATCAAATAAGATCTGATATAAAAATTAACAAGTACAAGGCCTCACATTACATGATGAGAAAAGGCTAAAAACAGCACTAGAGACTACATACCTATAAGTGCACAGTCAACATACAGAGAAGGCTTTGGCTTGTTCTGTGCCTGTGGGGCGTGGGCATGGATATCAGTGAGCTGCCTGGCACTAATCCCCAGCTCCCTGGAGATGCTCATCCCTGGGCACTAGCTTTTATCCCCCTGCATTTAATGACATTGGGAGGGAGGAGCTCTGGCAATAGGAACATCTTGGAGGGGAGGTCCTGGAAGAAAGGACCAGTGCCCACCTTGGAGATACAGTTTCCCCAACCACTGTTGCATTCCTCCCAGACGGGAGCAGCAAGCAGGGAAAGAGGCTGGGACCTCACCCCTCACAGGAATGGAAAAGGTGGATAAAAGAAGAAGAGAGCTGGTGATTACAGACACAGTAGGTGGCAGTTTGTGGGCTTTATTTAATGCCAAATGGGAGTGGGCTCTGGGCTGGCAGGAGAATGGCTCCCACAGCCTAAACCAACTTCTGGGGCTCTCCTGAATGTCCTAGTCAAGCTCAGGGCACCCAGCTGGCCAGATACCCTCCCTCAGTTGTCTCCTTCTCTGCTCCAGCAGGGGAATGAATGCTAGGCCAGGAGCATGAAGGCTGCCCCAGCAGCCCTTTCCAGTGAAACACAAACCCCAAGACCACACAGTGGAACTCAGAGCCCAGGGTCACACATGTTTCCAGTTTAGAAACTAGGGAGGATTGTAAATTTGAGCCCAGATTGGGAAACATAGTAGAACATTATTTAACACTAAAAAATGAGATAGAAAGCTATGAATAAACATGGAAGAGCTTTATATGCACAATACTAAGTCAAGAAAATGAATAAACAAAAGCTTCAGGCTATATGACTCCAATTGCTGTGTATGACATTTTGGAAAAGGCAGAACTAAAGATACAGTAAACAGTTCTGTGGTTGACATGGGTTGGAAGTTTGGGGTGAGTATGAATAGTGGAAGCATGGGTCATTTTTAGCGTAGTAAAACTCTAAATGAGACTATAATGACTGTGTGTAGACACATGCCATTACATGTTTATCCAAACCCATACAACACCAAGAGGGACCCCTAATGTAAACTTTGCACTCTGGATGAAACTGATATGCCACTATAGGTTTCTCAGTCATAGCAATGTACCCCTCTGGGGCAGGATATGGATAATCAGGGGGGCTGTGCATGTGTGGGGTAGGGGGTTGACAACTTTTTGCCTGACATAAACTGTTACTCCTCTGCCACTCCACTCTGCCTTGGAGCCAGCCAACTATGAACTGAAACATCCACTAACTGTGAGCTACATAAACCTTTTCTCTTTTAACTTTGGGTGTTAAGTATTTTGTCTCAGCAACAAGAAAAATAACTAGGAGAATGAAGAAATAGGGGGAAAACAAAGTAACTATTGAGGAAATTGTGATGAGAAGAGAGGATATTTTGATTTAGGATCTTTTAGTCTTTCTTTTTTCAAACAATATTTAAACTTCTCTATTTTCTCTGAAGATTTTTACTCTGCATTTGTGTCTAATTCAACTTATACTATAAGCTTTATGTACCTCCAAGATTTAGAGCCTGGAATCAACTTTTTAATCTACAACAGAATTTCTTGGTTTAAAATTACATTAGTTCTAGATTTCTTGAAAATAAATTTTCTATGCTCTGTTTGCCTATTTTAGTTTATCAAAAGAGAAATATGGGGTAGTTTCTTCAAAGAGTCCCTTGTGATGATAAATAAAGGAACAGTGAAATTAAAAGAGTAAATAAGAAATTGGGATATCTTAAAAGTTGGTGAAAATTAGAGAGTTTAGATGAAGAGCAGTTATTGACTGATAATAATTTGATGTAGATTTATATTAACTTGTTAATTTAAGAATCAATTTCCACCCTTGAAGGAAGACTGGAAAAGAAGAATTAGATTTCATATGTGGACTATATATATGTTTCTTTCCATTAATGTTTTTCTTTTATACATAACAGATTTATTTGGTTATTGCTGCTTCTTTGTTTCATGGCTATAATGATTTCATTTTTCTATCAAGTAAATAAATATCTCAAGTAAATAAATATATTTGTCAAGTAAATATATCTGTCAAGTGAATAAATATATTTTCTCTCTTTATCCTTCTTCCTTTTACTGATGTTTCACTGGATAGGACTTTGTATAATTTACCTTCTCTTTCCCAGTAAAAAACAGCAAAAACCAAAAACAACAACAAAAGAGCAATACACACACACACACACACACACACACAATAAAACCTCACAAAACACCAAGCAACACAATAAATATTTTCTGCTTTGTTAAGATCTAGAGCATTAGTTCTAGAATGTGTTAGGGATTCATTAATTAGAGTTAGTCTTTTGAAAGAATGCTTAGTTTCAAAATAGTCTTGTTCCAATCACAAGGTGTGCTTTCTTTCATCTACTTCATCACTAGAAATTTGTCAATCAAATATTTATCCCCTGTGAATGTTGGTGAGCAGCTGGTTGCCATGAGGAAAATATATAGTTGGAATTTGCAATTTAGTGGTTTACATTTAAAGTGGTTCCCATGAAGATTTCCTTGTATCTGCAATAAATCCTTCCTTATTAACTACATAATGTTAGCTATAGAAGGCTAATCAATTTTAATCACTCTAATCCCTGAATCTAGATCCCTAAATTACCATTTTACTCCTTCAGCTTTGATGAAGTCCACTTGTTTCCACATCATTTAAGCACCAAAATGATAGCCTATTAATAAGCACTGAATCTAGGAATGAATATTATGAAAATGCAGAGAATCTTTATTTTATCCTAAACTAAGAAGCATCCCAAAGAAATGCTATGATATGTTGTTGAATTTATTGTTCTAGTCCTAATGGCACACACATTATGTTGTCAGTTTGAAATTACTGGGCAACTTGTTCCAAAATGCTTCCATTCATCATATTGATGGTGATGTTAATCAAGTTGACTCTCCTTAACAAAAAGCCCTGCTTCATTTGAATTATATTGCTTTTCTGCCCATGGGGACCATTTATACAATTAACAAAAGCAGATTGAATGTTAATAAAGAAAACAAATGAAGATTTATTCATAAACCTCAAAAGAATTGTAATAATTTAATTAAGGTATATGGTACTTTAGGAAGGAAAGTGATAAGATAAAAAAATCTTTTGTGACAAAGAGAAGGGAGGGGTAGAGTGACTGTTAGAGAATTCTTTAGCTTTTGCAATCTTCATTGATTGAATCTCAAAGAACAAGAGACATGAATCCATTGAAGGTACAAGTTAGCACTTGGGAAGAAGAAAAAAGGGCATCAATCACAATCTGAAGCTTGCCAACTTTGAAAAATATGGAGACAGACAAGAGGGAGAACAGCAGCCTGGGGTGGTCTGTAGAAATAAAAGTGATGCTTAACAGGATGAAACCTAGGAGAAAAGGGAAATTCTGATAGTCAAGTAATGTTTTCTGGCAACCACAGATTATTCATTCCTAAGCAATGATAGGCACCCCATGGAGATGCTTTTCTTTAAAGTTTTGTTCTCAGTCATTAGGAAAGAAACAAAGAGTCCTAAACTATGATGTAAACAAAACATACAAGTTTGTGAAGATTGTTGTGTAGCTTGGTGTAGTAAAGTCTTTTGTGGGTAAGAATTCTAATGAATAATAGCATTCAAATCTAGAGTAGACTTGAGGTTCATCACCTAATTAATAAACCTGGTGCTGGAAGAATTTCAGAGTACTTTGAGAAGTCATAGCTACTATTTAAAGTCATCAAAGTACCAACTCCATCTTCAAATTCATATATCATTCAGAAAGTCATGTCTGGCATCACATCAGAAAAAAAACAAAGTGTCTTTGGTTCCTTCCCTTTCCAGGTAAATGTTAAATATGACATCTTTGGGAGTCATAAGGTTGATGTGTACAAAATGAATGGATCATTAAGGGCTGAAGCATTTAGTAATGACTCTAAGAGGAAGTCAATAAAGGTTGGATTCTTTAAAGAAACTTCAATGGAGTTAAGCTTCGAACAAGTGATGTGTTCACCTCTGTGAAAGAAGTAAAGAAGTGTATTTAGAGAGTTCTATGAGTAGTCAGTCACTAAGGCAGCAATGAACATTCTATGATTTCAAAATAATGTGAAATTTATTTAGCATGTATCTTTAGCTTCTAAAACATATAGAATGCCTGTAGGAAGAGACTCATACAAAAAGAACCCAGAACATTATGTTTTTTCCCTAGAAATAAAAAGTTAAAAACTATAGTATATGTATGGAGGTTATACTTAAATGTGCGAAAGAGTGAGTGCATTTCCGTGCAAAAGAGTAAGTGCTGAACTGAAGCTTTTAGACACAGATCCCAAAGCCAACTTCATTATTGTTTAACATTAAATTTTTGAAAAGGAATATTGCCTCTCTGGATCTCAGTTTGGGCATCTATAATGAACATATGAATGAAAAAAGTAAATAAATAACATTTCCCAATTGGTTCCATGTTCCTTTCATTTTCTACATCTAAAATTCTTTTTGACATGAATAAAAAAATGTAGAATTATGCATGGGCTAATGAATTTGAATATGGAAAAGCTTATTGGAGGGTGAGGTTGATTTGGGAACACGTGAAAGACACCTAAATGGGCAGGAAGTCCAATTAAGAAGATGATATTCTTCATTTGTTTCCTTGACTCTCTCTTGCCAGTCTTTCCTCTAATGCTACAGTGGATGAGGTCCCAACCTCCAATCCCAGCAGGAGAAAATCAAGAATATTGGCTCAATCCTGTATGATGAAGGGTTCCGCTGTCAGGTTTGGAAAGAGAAAGTCTAATTCATTTAGTTTGTTCGTTGAGCCAGGAAGCGTCTTGCAGTTCATCATTAGAGTGGGAAATAGCATCAGTGTGTTACAGCCTACCACTCTGTTTCCTATCACATACAACCAGAGGAATACAGTCCCACAGGGACTACTTGGAACTGGGGTATCCTGCTTAATAGAGGAAATTTTACACTGAGTAGAATGAGGGGTTAGAATAAATCAAACACTAAACATTTTATCTTTTAACTTTCTGCAGGATTTGTTGTTGTTAATTTGGCTCTACTATGATTTAAAGAAGGAAAACACACTTCCTTATGCCATTTTATTGCCTTTTGTTGGAAGTAAAAGAGTTTATCACAGTTCTCCTTGCCTGTGGTTTTGAGGATTAAGAAGCAAAGTGGGGTTAAATGTTATGAAATGTAACCACTTACATTTAAAATAATTTATTGTTTTCCTTAAAAATATAAATTAAGCATAAGCTATTAGAAAGGACAGAACTTAGCACAAATCCATGTCAAGGAAGGTTTAAGATATAAAGCCCTGTGTATGTTTGCTTTGTTTTACATAATGGTTCCAAATCACAAGATTCACTGCTCTAGACTGTGGCACTGATTAATGATTACACAGATGGATATATCTTGTAAAAATTATTGAAAAACTGAAGTGAAATCTGAACAGATTTCATGTCAGAACTCGAAATCTGATTAGAAACTATAATTGGCTACTGGGAGGAAGGCCCATCATATTGAATATCTTAAGCACACCAAGATGATAGGTTTAGTCTAGAAGTGATATTTCTAATATTTCATTAGTTTTTCTTGAGAAAAGTGTTAATAACAGGTAGTCAAGAGCCAGTGGAATAGATTAAGTGGTGCTGAACCTTCAGAGCTTGGTTCTACATTCATAAGTGACAGTCTTGGGTAAGCTATCTTGACAGGTCATAGGAAAATATCTCCCCACTGAGAAAAAAGAATATGTGAAGCATGGTGCCTGGCAACTATAATTCCAGCCCTCTGGGAGGTCAAGAAAAAGGATCACAAGTTTGAGGTCAATCTGAGAAACATACTGAGAGCCCTGTTTCAAAAATAAAAAAATTTTAAAAAAGATTTAGGAATATAGCGCAGTCTAAAGGCCCTAGGTTCAATCCACAGTACAAGTAAAAAGAAGAAGAAAAAAGGATGAGAAGAAGGAGAAAGAGGAGTAGAAAGAGGAGGAAGAGGAGTAGAAAGAGGAGGAAGAGAAGAAAGAGAAGAAAAGAAGAAAATCTTTATTTCATACATAGAATTGAGTTGATTAAAGTAATATTCATAAAATGACAATGACAATAATAACTTAACTACTAGATCTCACATTATTAGCATTATTACAAATTTTACAATTGACATGTTTTCACTTTTTACAAAGGATCTAAGAGCTCAGTATTATTTTTCCAATCTTTATTTAATTTTATTTTTTTCTTAGTACTACTTGCAGTACTTAATGTTTACATCCCTTCTGGGGAGTTGTCATGTGTACATAACCCATTTAGTTCATTTTTCAGCCCCTCCCTTCTCCATCCATCTCTCAGTCCCCTTTTCTTTGGCAAAAGATCTATCTCTCTTTTTCCTATTATTTGTCTTTTATTTTGTCCATCTTAAAGGTAAGGAAACTGGTGTTAGGAATGGTAAAAAAAAAAACAACAAACTTATCTAGCTTACATGAAAAGTAAGATGGAAAGCAAAGCTTTAACTCGGTTCATTGTAGTTCTAAATTTATACTTACTCCATTGCACCATAGTACTCTTAGAAAATAGTGGAGTGTCAAAGAAGTTTAAGTACAAAATACCTTTGAATTATGAAATATTGCTGCTATAAGAAATATATTGTAACTTTGGTTATTTCTGTTTTGGTTCTGCATCCAAGGTTATAAGGAAGTTTACCAAATTCTACTTACTTTTCAAGATGCATTTCCAATAGTACTTTGTTCTTACGGCCATCAGTTAAACTCTTAATCAGTACTACTTGCTTCTTACTTGGGCCAATATGACTCTGACATTTTTAACATAGTCTTTGTGTTTTCCTAGGCCTATCTTTTCCCTATTTTTTCCTTTAAGCCATAGCTATTCAATATAGTAGTCATTAGAGTTATGTGCTCTTTAAATTAAGATTAATTAAAATGAAATAAAATAAAAAATGTAGAACCTTAGAGTGATGCTAGTCACATGTCAAGGGTTCAGTAGTTACATGTTTCTCTTCGCTACTGTGTTTGCAGCATAGACACACGATGTTTCTATTGTCACAGAATGGACAACTGGACAGAGTGTCTCTAGACAGGGACTTGAAAATTGTGGCCTGTGAGTGAATCTGTTTGTGCTTTCATATATTAAGATTTGTTGGAAGAGACAACCACATATATTCATTTCACATTTTCTTTGGCTGATCTTGTACTACAATGTAAGGATTGAATTGTTCCAACAGTGATCAACTGGGTCACCAAGTCTAAAATATTTATTACTTGGCCCTTCTGAAGAGCATTTGCAGGTGCCCAACATAAACTGAAAGTTATTTTAGGTTTAAAGCCCCATGTACAATTCTTTTATTTTAAGTCCTGTCATATTAGGTTATCTAGTAAGAGCCAATGTTCCTATCAAAAGGTAACTGTAAGAGAGTAAATATGCTAGTTTGCTCAACTGTAGGAACCATTTTCCTGTGTTGGAAACTTTCAATACTCACAGTCATAAAATTTTTTTAGTCGTTAAATTCTTTTATTGGTATATTTTAGGTATACAACACAATTACATTTCTCATTGGGAATTGTACCTTTACATAATGCATCTTGGTTCTTATTTCTTCC
>NW_004624780.1:9707262-9722034 GCF_000247695.1 Heterocephalus glaber | reverse complement strand
TTCCCTTTACAAGGATGTAGTGTCCTTCTTTGTCTCTCTTAATCAGTGTTGGCTTGAAATCTATTTGATCTGCAAAGAGGATAGCTACTCCTGCTTTTTTTGGGGTTCCCGTCACATGGAGTATTGTTTTCCAACCTCAAGTCTGGTTTTGAGACTTATTTACGTGTTTTCTCATTTCGACTGGGGGGCCAGGGTGGTGCTTTTGGAGCCCAGGAGGATCACCTCCTTTGGGCTGGGAGAGGTGGGACAGGGGCCCGGAGTGGTGTTAGGGATGGTGGCCCAGAAGCCCCTTCCTCTGGGCCAGGAGCGGTGGGACAGAAGGAGACCCAAAAGCCCTTTCCTCTGGCCTGGGGGCAGTGGGAGGCATGGTGGCCAGGAAGCCCCTTCCTCTGGACCAGGAGCAGTGGGACGGTGGCTCAGAATCCCCTACCTCTGGTCTGGAAGTGGGGGGACCCAGTAACGTGGTCTAATGGTCCAGTGTCCTCTGCATCTTTGTAGTGTGGAACCAAGTGGCTGTACAGAGGAGCAGGTGGTGTGTGTGGGGGGGTGTGTCCAGTGGATTGCTGCAGAGGAGGGGGCTGATTCAGCGTGTTCAGTGGGACTCACGACCTTGGTAGGGCGTCCACAGACCTGCCTGTCTGCGGAGGGCTGATTTGGCGTGTTCTGCGTCTCGCCCATAGTCATAAAATTAAACCAATTTCCTTGTCCAATGAGAGACAGAGGCAGGATTCACAGTACTTCCTCCTGATCCAAAATGATGCACTCACTTCCTGCCTTTCTGCTGCTCTTGACCTTCCGGAGTCATTAGTGCCAAATCAAGGGTGGCCCTGGGCCAGGCTACCAGTCAGAACCCTGCTAATTCAGTTCTAGTTTCACACATGACTTTTATCTATGCAGTGCTCACAGAAAAGCAGTCCCAATGAGTAATGAAAGGAAAATGCAGATTGTCTTTGTAACCATTGTTTCCCTCACCTGTTTCTCCCCGGTTTCTACTTTGCTTTCTCTGTTCCAGATATTATGATTCCCTGTCTCACAAACCTGCTAGGTCCTCATGAACCAAGCATTTTTCAGCTTCTTCTCTCTGCCCCTCAGAGAAATGTTGTGAGGAGTTGTTCAGGTTGTGTACCACCTGTATATTGGCAATGGTTTCCATGCTGCCATCAATTTTCTCACCCTTATACTCAATGGATTTCTCCTTAGCTTTCTTTAAGGATGTGTTTGCTGTCCTTTCAACTCCCAACCTACTTTATTCAGCTATGTTTACTTTAACATTTGCATTCTAACAGAGTAATATTTAGCTTATTTATTTTGCTTATTATTTATTTTCTATCACCCTCCATGGGAAAATAAGCTCCCTGGATGAAGGGTCTTTCTGTTGGTGGTATTCACAGCTCTTCCCCATGGATTTGGAATGAAACCCTCTAATATCTCCCTGCCTGTCTGCCATTGTCATATCTTAAAGGGTCCAGAGTGTAATATACAATTAAATTAATAGTAACAATGATAGGAACTTTGCTCATGATTTCTGGTGCCTTCCCTTTTCTTCTCGTCATAAAGGATGGCAGCTGTCAGCACTGTTATTTTGAAATCCAGACACACACATGCACACACAATATACATAAATAAACTCACATATACAGAAGATTTGAGTAGTTTATGAAATGAGGGTTGTGGCTGAACGTGTAGAATAACGGAATTCCGTCTGTGGGCTTGAGTGTATATGTGAATGTGCGTAAGGGAGAGGAAAAGAAAGAGACTGAAATTGGCTCTACCAATTGGAAAGGCTATAATAATGTTACATTTGGCCAAATGCTAATAAAATCTGTATTAACTGGGAGTAGCTAAAACTGTTGTGGGAAACATGTTTTGAAATAACTTGTCTCACGTGGTTACTAAGCAGCAGTCTCAGTTACTGACACTCCATTATTTTGGAGACTCTCATGGAATCTGAAAGAAATCCTGTTTGTTTCTTCCTGTCAGACCCCTTTTTCTTTTCACCAGAAAGAGCATAGAGATTGTCCATAAATCAAATAGAAAGGCAGCAAGAAGGAGAATGAAGGATTCTGTAATCCCTCTGGATTCTCCTTACGTTTTCACTCTCTAAATATATTGAAAGATCAGTTCTGCTCCTGTGAATCATTTTTCTCAACTGAAGGAAACAATATCTCACTGCTATTTCAAAGAACTGATTAATTTTACATAATTTGGACAGATAGGAAAATCAGGTTTGGTGCTGAGGAGCATTAACAAGGTTTCAGTGAAAGGGTCCTTGCTGTACAGTTTTGTGTTGATGCCAATCTTTTAACTGCCTCTGAAGTGGGACTGAAGAGCCTTACTATAAAGATAATAAAGCAATGAAATACAAATTTTGCTTTGGCTGAAATTGGACAATTGGTTTCTTATTTTTAAAGTTGTGTAGAGGGCAGGGATAAACAGATATCAAAAAGGAGGACCTGATTCTCAGCAACACAAGCTCATAATTTAATCCACATAAAATAATGAGTATCTACTAGATGCTCAGCAAATAGAACTGCTATGCTGAGACTACAGAATATGGATTAGCAAGAAAGAGGTTAAGCCCAGTACTCTAGAAAGCTGATTCAGGAGAATTGCAATTTCTGGCTCAGCCTGGGCAACTTAGGAATTTAGTGAGACTCTGTCTCAAAAACTAAAACAAGGCTAGGGATGTAGCTCAAGGCAAAGGCCCTGGGTTCAATCCCCAGTACCAAAAAAAAAAAAAAAAAAAAGCAAAGAATTGTATCTAATATAAAACAACCTATGTTTGAAAGATAGGAGAACAATAAAAATGTCAGAAAAAAAATATTATACTCATTTAATGTTGCTAATTTTTGAATGTGTTCATTCATTTTTCCCCTTTATCTATTTAATAATCTTATGTTTATGCATAAAAGTGATTTGGTAGAGAAAAACAAAAACACCAAAAATATGTGAATAGTTATGATCTTCCTCTCTTTATACCTATGCTCTTTGTTGTCCTGTATTCCCATAACATGTTGTCCTGTATAATTTTCCCATAACATAATTTTGCCATAACATTCCTAATTTAAACTTCATATTATTGGTGCAAAAATTTAGGAAAATCTTTATTTGACCTCTAGGCATTTAGACCTCTGCTGCCTTCCCATTATATTTAACTGTCTCAAGATAAAACTGATTCAAATTAACTTTATTCTTTTTGTTGCTTTATTTAAAAAGTTATACTTTTGTTTGTTTGTTTGTTTTTTGGTACCGGGAATCGAAATCGCAAAGCAGGCACCAGAACCACTGAGCTAAATCCTCGGCCCAAAAAGTTAGATTTTTAATTGACACATAATAATTGTACATATTTATGGACTAGAGTGTGACATTTCAAAATATGTATGAGATATACAAAAACTAGATATCACCTTGAACATTTATCATTTCTTTTTATTGGGAACATCAAAATTCCGATTAGCTCTTTTGAAATAATTAACTGTTATTCTACTGTGTTGCACAACCTTAAAAATATTTCTCCTGTCTAACTACACGTTGTACCTGTCAACTGTCTTTTATCCATCCCCTTATCTTTCGTTCATACAAGCCCACAGGAACTATTTTACTGTTCACTTTTATAAGATGAAATTTTTTGTTTTCCATAAAATAAGTGAGAACACGTATTTGTCTTTCTGTATCTGACTTCACATCACATAATACTGTCCAGTTCCTCTCAGGTTGCCACAAATGATTGCAATTCGTTCTTTTTTATGGTTGAATAATATTCCATCATGTACATTCATCACATTTTATTTAGCAGTTTATTCATCAATGGATGCCTAATTTGATCCTATACCTTATGTTATATACTATTATTAAAACTATTATGAATAATACTGCAATAAACATGGGAGTTCAGGCATCTCTTCAGTGCATTGATTTCTTTTCCTTTGGGTATATACTCAGTAGTGGGCTGCTCAATTACGTAGCAGTTCTCTTTCTAATTTTTCTGAGGAACTTTTATATTTTTTCTATAATTGCTTTACTAATTCATGTTCTTACCAACAGTGTACGACAGCTCTCCCTTCTATTCATTCTAGCCAGCATTTTATTTTTATTCTTTTGATGATGGCCAATTAAACTGGAGTGAAATGATATCTCATTATGATTTTGATTTGTATTTCCCTGATTATTAGTGATGTTGATAATTATAAAATATGCTTTTCAGCCATTTGCATGTCTTCTTTTGTGGCAGGTACAGTCAGATTATTTGCCCAGTTTTAAATTGAGGGCTTTTTTGCTGTTGAGTTGAGTTTCTTATATGTTCTCGGTATTAATCCTTTGAAGTATGAATGGTTTGCATTCTGTAGAGTGTCTATTCATTCTGTTGATTGCTTCTTTTGCTTTTCAAAAGCTTTTTGGTTTGATGTAATTTCATTTGTCTTTTTTGGCTTTTTGTTTCCTGAGCTTTGTGGTCATATACAAAATATAATCATTTGGATTAATGTCCTAAAGTAAAGTTCCTGTGTTTTCCATTTGTTGCTTCATCAATTTTCAATTTATATTTAAGCCTTTCATCCATTTTGAGTTGATATTTGTATATAGTGATTTTTGTATATGATGATAGGGGTGTGGAATACCCAGTGTTTCCTGAAATATTTATTGAGTTTGTCCTTTCTTTAATGTATGTTCTTGTTGAAGGTCAAGTGGCTCTACATATATGAATTTATTTCTGGCTTCTGTTCCATGGTCTGAGTTTCCATTTTCATTGCCTGTACTATGCTGTGTTGGTTACTATAGCTTTGTAGTATGTTTTAATGTTAGTATGATAGTGCTCCCTGCTTTGTTCTTTTCATGCATGATTGTTTAGTCTATTAAGGATCTTCTGTGGTTCCATGTGAATTCTATGATTGTTTTTTCTAATTCTGTAAAAAATTTCATTGGAAGTTGGATAAGGGTTGCATTGAATTTATAGATTGCTTTGAGTAATATGGATATTTTAACAACATTGTTTCTTCCAATCAATAAATATGGGTTATCATTCCATTTTTGTGTGTCTCCTTCAATTTCTTTTATCAGTGTTTTATAGTTCTCATTTTGAAGGTAAGTATATTACTTTGTTGATTAAATTTATTCCTTGGATTTTTTTGGGGGGGAGGTACCGGGGATCAAACTCAGGACCTTGTGCTTTCAAGGCAGGTGGCAGCACCATTGAGCTAAATCCCCAGCTTCCTAGAATTTTTTTCATAGCTATTGCAGATGGAATTGTTTCCTTGAATTCTTTTCTAGATATTTCATTATTGATGTGTAGAAATGCATATATGTATGTATATATGTTCATTTGTACTCTGAAAATTTATTGAATTTTTTTTCCTTCTAACAGTTTTTTAAGGGAGTTTTATGTTTTCCTCTACATGATACTATATTATCTGCAATCAGGGATAGTTTAACACCCTCTTTTATTATGTGGATATTCTCTCTTTCTCTTACATAATTGTTCTGTCTAGGATTTCTTATGTTGAATAAAAGGGGTAAAAGGACATCCTTGCCTTGTTCCAGATGTTAGCAGAAAGGCTAACTTCTCCCAATTTAATCTAATGTTAGCTGTGGATTCCTCATACATGGCCTTTTCTGTCTTGAGATTAAATTCTTTCTATATATAATTTATTGTGAGTTTTTAATCCTGAAGGAGTAGTGAATTTTATTGAATGCTTTTTCTGCATCATTTGAGATATTCATATGGTTCTCATCTTTCATTCTACTGACAATGTACCACATTTATCTATTGTGCATAGTCAACCATCTTTGTATCCTTCGGCTAAAGTTCACTTGGTCATGGTACATAATCTTTTTGATGTGCTCTTTGACTTAGTTTGCTAGTATTTTGTTAAGAATTTTCAATCTATATTTGTTATGGCTTGGGTCTAGATGTCTCCCCAAAGCCTCATGGGGTCATAGGGCTTTTTCAAAGGTGGCTGGATCTAGAGTGTGTGATGCTGGGATGAAGGTCATGTGATTACTAAACCAATGCACTGGTTGGTTTGGCATCACCCTAATCCTGGTAGTCTGGATAAAATAGAAGGGGCAGAAAGATGTTGTTGAGGTCCTTTGTTGGTTTTGCTACCTTGTGGCTGCCATGGACTGTTTCTTCTCTGTGATGTTCCTCTGCCACACCACCCTGCCTTGGAATCAGCCAATCATGGACTGAAACCTCTACAAACTGAGCTGAAATAAACCTTTCCTCCCTTTAACTTTGGGTGCCAGGTATTTTGTCTCAGCAATGAAATAAAAGTAACTAAGACACTATTCATCAGGAATATTGGCCTGTAAGTGTGTGTCTGTGTGTGTGTGTGTGTGTGTGTGTGTGTGTGTGTGTTATTTGGCTTTAGTATCATGGTAATGCTTTTCTCATAGGACGAGTTTGGAAGAATTCTCTGCCTTTAATATTTTGGAATAGTTTTTAAAAAGTAGGTGCTCCACTTTAAAGCTTTAATAGAATTCAGCAATAAAGCCACAGAGTTTTACTTTGTCGGGAGACTGTTTCATTACAGCTTTCAATTCCATTGCTTGTTATTGGTCTGTTCAGGTATTCAATTTCTTCATGGTTAAATTTTGGTAGTTTATAGGTGTCTGGGAACTTATTCATTTGTTTTAGGTTTTCTAATTTGTTAGTGTATACTTGCTCATAATGGTCCCTAAACTTTTATCTCTGTAGTATCAGTTATATTGTCTCTTTTTGCTTTAAATCTTTATTTTATTTACTTGGGCAATTTTTTCTTTTTTCCTGGGTTAATCTAATTGACAATTTTTCAATTTTATCTTTCCAAAATACCAACTGTTTCATTGATTTTTAGATATATTTCTAGTATCTATTTTTGTTTGTTTGTTTCAGGTTTTTTTTTTTTCTTCTATTAATTTTGGGTTTGTTTTTTCTTGCTTTCTTAGTTCTTTGAGTTGCATCATGAAAGTGTTTATTTAAAATCATTCTCTTTTTTTCTTCTTCTTTTCTTTCCTTCCTTCCATCTTCCTTTAGACATTTATGAGGTGTGACCAAAATATTGGTGTTATGTTTGAATTTATAAAAATTATTACAATAAAAATTGCCATCAATGCCCCTCACTTTGAACACACTACTCTCACCATTCTTGCCACTTTCTGAAGCAGTTCTTCTGTAAGTTCCTTTTGTGTGCAAAAGGTTTACTAGCGTTCAAAACTTTGAAATACAAGAGGTGATCAAAAACTAAGGTGACTATTTGAATTAAAAAATCATTACAGGGGCTGCGGATTTAGCTCAGTGGTTCCGCTGCCTGCCTGGCAAATGCAAGGTTCCAAGTTTGATCCCTGGTGCCACACACACAAAAAAATCATTACAGGAAAAAAACACATTGGCATTAATCCCTCTTGAAAAATTCATTTCTAACACACATATCCCATAATTATTATCACTTTATATGCAGTTCTGGAAGTCTTCTCTTATGAGCATCTTTTTGAAGTGTGAACAAAAATACAGTGCATGCCTCTGCCCAGTGCTATCACTGGAATGATACATTTTGGGTCCTATGATGTTTTCTGAACCTTTAAAAAAACAATGAAAAATTAATGTTTTTTCTCTAATAAGATATCTATATGTACAACATACTTTAAGAGAAACTATAAAGATGAGATAATATGAGAAAGCCATGTCACCAGTAAGGGCCACATGGGGGACAGTAAAGGACTGGGAAAAGATATTTCACATGCACAGAAACCATATTCACATTAGGTAAAATAGACTTTGACTAAAAAAGAGACAAGCTATTTCAAATGATCAAATGGTTAATCCAATATGAGGATATAACAAAGGTAAATATACATGTGCCCAACACTACACTGCTCAAATATGTAATGTAATGCAATACCATGAGAGAAATACGGTAATAGAAACTTCAACATTCCATCTTCATCAATGAACAAATTCTCCAGAACAAAAGTGAGAAGAAACTGCACAGTTAACCTATACCATTTAAAAATGGACATAATTGGGCCGGGGATTTAACTTGGTGGTTTCATGGCCTGCTGAGCAAGCTCAAGGACCCGAGTTCGATCCCCCGATACCAAAAAAAAAAAAAAATGGACATAATTATTTACAGAATATTTCATTCAACAGTTGAAGAACAAAGGCAACACTCTATAGGATAGGCCATGCTTTTTAAATAAAAAAGGATGTATTTTCCACTAGCATATATGTTCTATGATCAAAATGGAATACAACTAGAAAGGAACAAGAACTATGAAAATTGTACAAGTACATGGAAAATAACATTCTACTGAATGATAAATGAGCCAAGAAGAAATCAAAAGGGAAATTAAAACATTTTGAGAAACAAACAAATAAGCAAACACACAAAAAGTGGAAACACAAGGTACCAAAACTGATACACCAAAGTCAATACTGAGAGGGAAGCTTGTAGAAATATTCTGAGATGACTTGCTGCATGTATCATAGGCCCACTGAACCTTTTTCTCTTTAGAAGTTTTTTGTTGCTCTAAGAGAAGATTCTAAAGTTCAGAGAAGATAGTTTTCTTGGCACCACCTTTCTTTTTCAACTCCTGTGGGTCACTGTGGGGTGCTTACCTGACGCTATGCTAGTTCAGTGGTATAAGGGTTAGAGACTGGCAATGGAAATTCATCTGTCACTTTTATATGAGCTTTGTCAAATTTGAATAGAGGATCTTCCTATTAAGAAAAAATATTTCATTTTAAACCTTTAAGGCAGGTACAAATAAAAACAATGAAAGGTAACTTAAATTTCAGTTTTTGTCAATGAGGAGGCTGCTTTTTTGCAGATAAATTGGTTACTGCTCTGAGTTAATTTTTTCCTATAGATCAGAAAAGGAGATATTATCTTCATAGAAATAGCTACTCTCTTTAATATCAATTTACAATAGTAATTCTAGTTTTCTTTTTAAAATGATGTCTTTCTATGTGTGTTTGGGTGGATGTTAATACATTAAAATGATATATTTTGGCAATAAAATCATTCATGATAAATTCAATTCTAGGCATAGTCTCTAAGTGGGAAGGAGAATTTTTATTTACTAGAATGAACTAGCTGTGTGTTCATATGTGTATGGAAAACAATAGAAAGGTAGAGAGGGGGAGAGAAGGAGAGAGAGAGAGAGAGAGAGAGAGAGAGAAACAATATCAAAAATTTAACCTCTCATTTTAGAGGTTACAAAAAATCCAATTGACCTTTTTAAAAACATCTAATTGTCATGCACCCAGGTACTTTCCGGACTCAAACTGGCAGTCAAATATCACAAGAAAGGTTAATCTTGTTATTTCAAAACCTACATGAAGCAAGAAGTATTGCATGTCCTTAGAGAAATTCCAGTTAAGCTCATCTTGGTCTTCTGTTTAATTAATTAATTACTTAATGTTTGTCAAGTGTTTTGAAGATGCTAAATGAAATGTATTACTAATTAATATTATTTATGACAAGCAAATAAGATATTAATCCTTTCCATTTCTATACCAGGTATGTCATTTTAGCTGGCCAATTTTATGAACCCCAAGAATAGTTGCTTTTTTATAGTTTTTGTACCATGTACAATGCAAAGAAAGTATTGTATAAACTCAGAGACACAAGTGGTAGATAATATATTTTTCTCCGTGTTTTTATCTAGACCATATTTTCTAATTTTATCTGCAATAGGATTCCTCTGTAGAGTAAAATACAATTGTTGTGTAAATGTCTAGTGGTATTTTATAGTGGGTCTTTGCATTATTTAAGTAAACTTCAGAATTGTATGAGAACCTTGAAATTCTGCATTAATTTAAAAAGGAAGATTTAAGCCAGGTAAGAATAGAGGATTGTTTTCCCTTGATACTTTTTACTGAAAGTTCTTAATAGAATAGATGTTGCACCATCTCTTCCATTTTTACACATCAAAGATAAAAGAAAACTCAGTATATGTGAGGTCAATTAGATTCTGGATCTCACTGAGCTATACAGTGCGCATGAATATAGAGTCAAAGGAAAATACTGATAGTGACTTACAAACCATGCATACATTTGCAGTATAGACTGCACACGATGACTATGACAGCTAACAAATTCTTAACTGGTCCTAAACCATATCTCCTATTCATCACCAGATGTTTTGGCCCCAAAAGACTCGAGGATGTACCAGAGGAACATCTCAGTAGCAATTTTTGAGACATTAAAACATGTAATCTTTGTTATCAAACCCAGTGTAGCTGCAAATCATGTTTTAAATATAAAATTGCAGAAGGTTTTACAACCTTTAAATCTTTTTTTGTCATTTTATGTTTCTGGTGTTAAATTTTGCCGTGTTAATGTCATCTTTACTTGGTAATATTTACAGCCCCTAAATCAATGTTGAGGACACACAGAATATTGAAGGATCAACTCTACTTATTCCACATACACTTTAACATTTTGACTGCCAGGCCAGTGTTTGAGAAATAACTGCAGTAGAATGATAATGAGAAGTTTAACAGTTTTATGATGGTTGAAGCTGACTTTATGAAAGTTGATAAATTTCATCTTGTAGGTTTCAATTTCTCATTCCCTACTGAGAGATGGGAGAATACATTGATACTGCATTTCAAATTGGCTAGATCAGAAGGAACAGCAGCTAAAATCCATTACAACCCAATTACATCCATCAGCTGAAGCTGTGTGCATTCAGTCATGAACATCAGCATTTAATCCATAAAGAGAAACTAATGAGAAATTTAAAAATGGAATCCACGCATCAGTAAATTTGGAGAGATTTTTCTGGGATTAATGATCTGCCAGAGAATCTTCACCATGCTGGAAAGCTATTCTCTCTGGGTTTGTTTACTGACCAAGGGGAAAAATGGAGATTTCCTTCTGTCTACTCATCAAATATTTGAAAGACTTTACTCATCTTAGTCACTGAAAATGGGATTCTGTGTGCTTTGGAAGTAAGGTACGTGTTTGTGGCTACAGCTGTCATTGAACAGGGAAAATTAAATTAAGTGGGGATTTTCCACCTAGAGATTAATAGCAAGCTCAATAAACAAATTCTTTCACTTCTGTAGATACTCAGAAAGCACCATCCTATTTATTTGAGACCTGGGAACATGTTTACATTTCCATATAATGGCAACAATTATACACTGTAGAAATTTAGAAAATAGTCAATTTTTTTCAGTGATTAAGTAAAAATAGATATTACACTTGTTAAAAATCACTTACTTACAGAGGAACAAAGCATTTTATAGACAGTGCATCACAAACATGTTCATAATTTCATAACTTTGTACAATTTC
Organism: Heterocephalus glaber; assembly: GCF_000247695.1. The sequence goes on along the minus strand of NW_004624780.1, from coordinate 9,710,756 downwards.
TGACTTAATATGCATAGTTTGTGAAAACACTGGATGATGCTTGAGAATGTTTTGAACTTTTTTTTATACAAATGGTTTCTGTCAGCATACAATTTGGGAATGTTACTATATCTGATTTCTAGGAAGTGGAATCATCAGATGAAACTGATGTATTTATAGAATATGTAGGATCTGACCCATGTGATTGAAGAGGCTTTGGTTTGGTTTTTGTACTCTGGGCATAGAGTAAATGTGTTGATTTTATTTTCAAATCACATGAGATAGTTTAATTTGTTCCTCTGTTTTCTGATATTGCTAGAGTTGCTCAGTCAAGTGGTTGCATGTGTACTACCTCTGCTATGAATAGATTTAATGGAGATTAAAATAGTATAAAGTTAGAATTCTTACAATTATAGACTTGTTCAAAATTTCAGAAGTTTAGCTTCTTTGTATCTTTAGGAAAGACAATACCAAAGAACATGTAGAATAATTAGGACTCTACTCTTGTCGAGGGAAAGCCATGGGAGAATTTTCGGTGGAGAGATAATAGGCACACTTCAGAAGACTTACTCCGGCTGCAGTGAAGTTAGAATTTGGATAAGGCAGCCACAGAGGCTGCAGAGATAACAAGCTTTTACTGTGTGCTAAGTCAGAGAGTATTGGTGGTAGCAACCATTTTGGGAGAAGAAACATGCTGAAGGCTATACCAGAAGCAGAACTGACAGAACTTGACAAGAATGTCAGGATTGTGTCGGGGAGGTTGATGGTGACTGCACCAGGGGAGAGGAGATCAGTGGCCTTTGCTGCCATTCTTCCTCACCTTTTTAAGTCTTTTTGGAATGGAATCCATTGGAAAGAGGGGCTTGGAGTGAGCAATCATGTAATCACACTTCTAAGGACCTGACTAGGGCTGGGGACCATCTGACCATATCTCACACCCTGGTCCTTCTTTCTTATGAATGAAGAAAGAAATCAAATAAAAGACTTTTGCTAGTGAGTTTTTCTGTGAGTATTAAAACATGCCCTAAGGCACTTTTCTGAAAATTGGTATTTTTCTTAAAATTGTTACCATTTATGTGCATCCAGGGATCCCATTGCTTAAGAGAGGGGTCAGAAAATTCAGGCCACTATAAAGTGGACTAGGTCACACTGATATTAGTAGAAATCCCTCAGTAGTAATTTTCTCTCCTAGGATTACTGTGGTTTCACAAATCACATGTAGACATACTTGACATTATTGACAATGTCAAAATCAGAAATGTCTGTGTATAGTTTTGTGCCACTGTAATCAGGATTAGAACTTCTAAAGTTTTAATTATTAAATGTTTTAGTTCTAAAATTTCCATGTTTCTTTTTCATACTTTTATTTTTTGCTGAGATTTTTAATTTTTATTGTTTCAAGCATATTTGTAATTAATTTAAAATTGCAGTACATAATAGTTTCTTTAAAACTCTTATTACAACTTCTATTTTGACTTGATATTCCTATTTGTTGATTGCCTTTGCTTATTTAAGGTGAAATGACCCTGATTCTTGGAGAAACATGATTTTCTATTATATCCTTGACATTTTGGATCTTGCAAGATCAAGAATACTGTTTAAACTTTTTTGATTTAGCAGCTTCCTCTGTACCACACTGGTGAATACCATGTGGTGGAAAAAGTCCAGATTCCCCACTGGACACATTGGGGTCAAGAGGGCACCTTACTCCTGCTGGACAGAGGTGGGAGGTCAGGTTCTCCGCTAGCCTAATACCTCCCTGGGTAGGAAAAGGAAGGGTGCCACACTACCATTCTCCACTGACACTGAGCTGGAGGGTGGTTTATTATTTCTGGATAATGATGATAGTTCTAAATTTCTACTTGGCCATTTCTGATACCATCACAGTAAGGAGCTGGAAGGTGCCTTGCTACTGTTGAGTGTGTTAATCAGCTTCCTGTTGTTGCAATAAACTCCTGAGATAAATCAATTTAGAAAGAAAAGGGTTATTTTGACCCATGGACCTGGAGGTTTTAGTCTAAACTAAAAGCCCTGTTGTTTTTGACCTTGTGGAAAGTCACGATATCATGGTAGGAGTGCATGGTGGAGCAAAACTGCTCACCTCATGGCAGGAATGCAAAATTGAGAAGGTCCTACCATTCCCTTGAAGGTTGCACCTGGTGACCTAAGGACATCCCATTAAGCTCCACCTTCTAAAGGTTCCACTGCCTCCTTAGTGTATCACATTGAAAAGAGGGCTTTTGCCCTACTGAAGATCCAAGCTATTGCCCTTGTGAGGAGGAAGGCCATGTCGGGATCACATTATTCCTGGGTGGTATGAAGGTCCTTGATCTTCTCTGTCACCACCTATTGTAGGAGCTGGGCAATTTCATGCACCCTGAGGAGGGTAAAAGCCTTCGCTTCCACTTGACCTTTGCTGACTCTGATGGGGTCGGGGCTGCTTTATTCCTACAGTGTTTATCTAAAGGAGGTCCATACTGGGCAACAGTTTCCTGCCTTCCTACACCTCCTCTATTTTTGTAATTTGGCTAGAGAGATCTGGCTTTTATAGGGCTCTTATTGGTGGCTGCTGGTGTTTCTAGGTTGCTGGCTTCTCCAGCACAGAATCTAGGGAAAATGAAACAAAAAGAAATATCAAGAACCTCATAACGCTTATCCTTGCCACTTGGGATCCCGGATGTTATTCTTCCTTTGCCCACATTTCAGAGAAACTTTATGGTTGTTTTATACACACTGTCCATGTGGGCTTTTTTTTTGTTTTTTTGTTTGTTTGTTTTACTTGGAGGGAGAAATATATCTACTTCATCTTGGTCTGGAAATGCAAGTAGGTATGGGTTTCTGAAGCTAGAAGTAACTCTCCTAGAAAAGAACCAAGGGGGGAAATACTAATATAAAAATAAAGTTCCATTACTGGCTGAAATATTGGTCTTTAAAACTTACACATAGACCTAAAATGATTACATCTTTACTGAAGAACCAGTTCTCCAGATTTCTGGAAAATTTATGAGAAATACTTATCTATATGTGTTCTGCTTCAAAAATAAAGGGAAGTAAAGCCAAAACCTGTATCTAATATAAATAAGAATTCCCTTATTCTTAAGATTAGGCATGATTTTCTTTAAGATTAGAAAAAAGTATTTTGATAATATCTAAATATAACTAGTATTTTACTAGAAATCAAAAAAAATTAGAGGAAAATTTCTATGAATTTAGTGGAAAATAGAATAGTTGAGCAAGTATGCAAAGTAACTTGGATTCACTTAGAAGAAATCCAGATCAGAGCATAAATGTATTATTAGAAATTATTTGTTACACATACTTTCTTCTAATTGAAGAGATCTATACCTATTTGCATATGAAATTTTATTAAATATACTCAAAATTCTATTCTAAGTGGTATAAGTTGCTATTACATATATATATATGCATGTGTGTGTTTAAATATATATAGTCTTATTTAGATACTAGTCTTATATATAGAGATACTAATCTTCTATATGTCTCTGTAGATACTA
>NW_004624780.1:9634412-9667953 GCF_000247695.1 Heterocephalus glaber | reverse complement strand
CTGTGGCTTACTTTTATATTTTCTTACCTATGTCTTTTTACCATTATTATTATTATTATTATTATTATTATTATTATTATTATTGTGGTAACTATTAAGCAATACCTCATTCTCTTTTCTGCAAGCCCCTGGTAGCCTCTTAGTTGCCCTCCAGATATTTCATATAAATGGAGCCACAGAATATTTGTCTTTCAGTGTCTGGCATCTTCTTTGTAGCATAGTGATTTCGAAGTTCACTCATGTTTTAGCAACATATCAGAATATCATTTTTTTTATGACTGAAGAACATCTCATGGTATGCATATACCAAATGTTTATTTATTCATCTATTGATGGACACTCACATTGTTTCCACCTTTTGCCTACTATGACTAATGCTGCCATGAACACCGACATTCAATTATCTGAGTCCATGTTTTCAATTCTTTGGAGCATATAGCTAGGAGTGGAATTGTTGAATTATATTGTAAGCCAATGTGCTTTTAGAGAAGCTGATACACTACTTTCTTCATTACTTGTATCCTTTCACATTCCCATCTCCAGTAGATGATAATTTGAATTTCTCTACATCCTCACTGACAATTTTTATTTTATTCTTTTCTTTTCTCTTCTTTCTTCTTATTTTTTATTTTCTTAGTAGATATTCTGGTGAGTATAAAGTGATCTCCCACTGTGCTTTTGGTTTAGATGTCCTTAACTTAAGTACTTGTAATATTCCTTCATTAAGCTAATTAGTCTTTAGTGTATCTTCAATGAAGTATTACCTATTAAAATCCTTTGCCCATTTAAAAGTTGAGTTGTTTTCCTTCACATTTGATACATTATAGTAGTTCTTGTTACATTTTGGATATTAAACCATTTTCAGATCTATAATTGTCAAATATGTTCTTCCATTTGGTAGATTGTTTTCACTTTCTTGATAGTCTTCCTTGATACCCAAAAGTTTTAATTTTTATTTAAGTTTAAATTATCTATTTTTTTCTTGTTTTCTGTGCCTTTGGCATCATCTAAAAATATAATTGCCAAACCCAGTGGTATATACATTTATTCATTTGTTTTGTTCCAGGAGATTTACGGTTTTAGCTCTCGTAATTAAACCATTGATCTATTTTGTGTTGCTTTTTTGTTTTTGTTTCTTTTCTTTCCTTTTTTTTTTTTTTTTGAGAGGGTCACACTACATACTTTAGGTTGGCCTTGAACTTACTTCTTTAGCCCAGGTTGGCTTTGAACTTAGGGCGATCCTCCTGGATTCACCTCCTGAGAGCTGGGGTTACAGGCACGACCAAGCCTGGCCTGTTTTAGTTTCTTGAGACAGAATTTGGCTCTAATTTTGCCTCTAATTCACCATCTTCCTATCTCAGCCTCTCTAGAAGTTGGAATTACAGGTGTGCACTCCTGCTACCAGCTTGAGTCACTCTTTGTATACTTAGGTGTGTGAAACAAAAGTTTGATTTCATTCTTTTGCATGTAAAAATACAGTTAACCCAGCACTGTCTGTTGAAGATGCTACTTTTTTTCCCTATTGAATAAATTTGGTACTTTTGTTAAAATTGGTATTTTGGTAAAATTTGGGGGATATAGATGTATGTGTTAGATGGTATTTTTAGAAGACCAGGATATTTTTTTTTTAATTCTTTTATTGGTGCATTTTAGGTCTACAATATATTTACATTTCTCTTTGGGAACTTGTACCTTTACATGATGCATCTTGGTTCTTATTTTATCCCCATTCTCAGCCCTCCCTTCACCCCCTCCACCTTTCACTATTTACAAAGACTTAGTTTCCATTTTTTCCATTTCTTATAATTTATCCTTTCCCTTCTTTCCTTTATGTAAGATGAAAATTTCCAATGATGAATGTCATTATATTGTATACCTAAAATGTACCAATGATTAGAATGAATAATTGCTAATGCAAAATAGGAAGAAAAGGTCCAAAGGGGTAGGGGAAGTGGAAGGGATAGGGGAAAGGAAAGCAGGATATTTTTAATATTATTAAATTCCAATTTCTTTTTTGTTCTTTTGGTTAATGTTATTTATTTTTAAATCTAGTCCAAGAAATTTTTTTTTATGTAATGGTTACAAAATTTTCTATTTTATTCTAGTTTTTATTTTTTGTTTGTTGGAAATCAAACCAAGCACCTCAAACATGCTAGGCCAGGGTTCTACCACTAGAATACATCACTAGCCCATTCTAATTATTCTTTATTTTTGATATGAGGTAGGGCTAAGGTTTATTTCCTTCTGTATGGATGTCTATTTTCACATCATTTTGTTACTCATTATTGTGATGTTATTGTTGAAATCAATCACATCTGTGCAAGTGCATTATAGATTGTCTTTTCTTTCCATTGATTTTGATGTTTATCTTTATATCAATACTGTATTACTTACAAGAGTTTATTTTTTATGAGTCTTAAAATAAAACAACTAATAAAAGCTTTCTAATTTTTCCTCCTGTGAAAATTACTTTGCCTAATCTATGGTAGTTTTCTCAGATTGTTCACATTTAATAAAAATGCTGTGGGATTTGGATAGTTGCTATGTAAGGAGAATGACCATCTTAACAATATCTTTCAATTCATGAAAATGACGTTTTCTCTATATATTTAGATATTCTCTAGTATCTCTTGATGATATTTTGTAGTGTTCATTGTAGAGATAGTGGAGAATTTTATTAAATTTATTTATGAGTGTTTTTTCTTTTTGAGTGCTCATATAAATACAATTTTAAAATTCCATTTCCAGTTATTTGTTGCTAATATGATAATACATTACTTTTTTGTATTGCTCCTGTGGTGTTGCTATATTCATTTATATTTCTTTATAGAGCAGTTTTGGAAACTCTTAATTGTCCAATAAAAATATACAGGAAAGGGCCAGGGATTTAGCTCAGTGGTTCTACCTCCTGCCTTGCAAGCGCAAGGACCCGAGTTTGATCTCTGGTACCAAAAAAAAAAAAAAAAGAATATACAGGAAAAACATTTTCTTTTTTTTTTTTCCTACCTTCATTCCTTCCTGAAATTTTAAGATTTTGTTCTGAATATCTTACTGCCCTGAATAGGGCCTTTAATACAATACTGAATAAAATAATGAGAGTGAATATCCTTATCTTGTTACCAATCTCAGGACTTATTTGTACTCAACACTAAGAATGATGTTAGCTATAGATATTTCACACATGCTTTTTATCACATCGTGGGAATTTACTTCTCTTCCTAATGGGTATGTTTGCTTGTTTTGAAGAAAAGTTCAAGTTTTTCAAATCAATCTTTGATGGTTTATAAACTCTCTTAGAGCACAGATATTTCTAAAATTTATATTTCTATTAAGGAATATATTCTTTCTCAAAAAATATTTTCAATCCATTATTTTGAAAACTTAATTCTAACACACATGATAATAATATTATGCATTTTCTCTTTCTTTAATATATCTTCCTAATTTCTTTCTCAATTCAGCATCTCTTTTTTGTTTTTTGGTACTGGAGATCAAACTCTGGACCTTGAGCTTGTGAGGCAGGCGGTGGCACGACTGAGCTAAATCCCCTTCTCAATTCAGCATTTCTTGTAGACAATATATATTTTTATTCAATCTAAAGCTTTTCTTCTTCTTCTTTTTTTTTTTTTTTTTTTTGGTACCGGGGATTGAACTCGGGTCCTTGTGCTTGCGCAGCAGGCGGCGAAACCACTGAGCTAAATCTCCGGCCCAGGCTTTTCTTCTTTTAAAAAGTGCTTTAGGTCTAACAGAATTTATGTACACGATTTTATGCATGATGTAATAAACACAATGAAAGAAATAAAGGAATATGGCACCAAAGAGAGAGAGAACACCTAAGTTTTTGATGAGCAAATGAGGCATATAAATATAGACCAAGAATTATGTCTTAAAATTCTGACTTATTCCTGAAACAAAAATAATGTAAGCCATATTCCATGAATATAATACAATGAAATTATAAGTTAAAATATTTCTATAAGTAAAACTTCAAAAATATTTTCTCTGAATAAATTGTGAAATAAAGACATAGTCTAAACTGAAATTAACCATTTTTAAAATGAAATATCACATAAAAGGAGCATATACCAAAGACTGTATTATCTGGCTAAAGTGGTACTAACTTGAAAAATTTTATCATAAAGATGCATATACTTTAAAATGAAAATTAAATTATACATATAGCATAAGAAGTTAGAAAAAGAAACCCTAAAAGAAAAATTAATAAAAAAAGTAGAAACTGACCAAATAGAAAACAGAAGTAGAATGTAAAAAGTATGAATAGAATTAGAAATAATCTCTTTAACATTAATCTAAAAACGGACAAACTTGGGCAAACTTCTTCCATTAAAAATGTAAACAAATAACAGTGAGTGCAAAAATAAACACCACTCCAAATACAGAAGTATGTTGAACATAGTTCATGTGAAAAATTGAGAACTTTAGCCAAATGTAGTGTCACATACCCATAAACTCTGCACTCTGGGAGGCTGAGGTAGGAAGTCTTCAGGTTCAAGTCCAGTCTGGGCAACTTAGTGACTTAGCAAGACCCTGTTTCAAAATAAAAACTAAAACCACTCCTGGAATCAATTCTAGTTACCCCCCTCTACCGAAAAAGCAGAAAAGAAAATTGAGCACTTTAATAAAAATAGTTCTCTGGTCATATAAATGCACAAAAGGGATTTAAGGAATGATTTAAAATGCTGATAGGAGAAATGTTCAGTCTATCTGGTGTGATTGGGGCAAATCAGGGTCAGAGCATTTTGTGGGTAGGACACACAAAATTATTCTAAAGAGATAACTCCAGTGTTATATGTCATTCAGTTGAAATAAACAGAAGTGGAATCTTTCTTTGAGCATTCTATGGATGTAAAATAATTCTGATAACAAATTTGAATAAAAGTAGTACATAAGAAAATTCATAAACAAATATGAAAATCATAACTGATCTATTTGCAAATTAATTTTAGAAATGTGTTAACAGACTAATACATTATACCTAAAATGTGTATACTGGGAATGCAAACACATTTCAGATTATGAAATATGTGCATTAATTTAATTAGTACATTAACAAATTAAAGGAGAAAAGTGAATAAACATCTCAATATGGGAGAATAAATCATTTTGTTCATTATAATATTTGTTACTTATTTAAAAAAAGAAACTCTTAGTAGGCCAAATACAAAATTAAAAAATTAATACACGGCTTAAAAATCTGCCAGAAGCTTTAAGAAAGCTTTCTAAATAATTGTGAAATATTTTAAGTGTGATAGGTTAAGTAGTGTTCTCTCTCCCAAAGATGTCTTAATTCACAGAAATTGTGAATATGCTTCCTTACAAGGTGAAATGTAGCTTGCAGGTGGGATTAAGTAGGATCTTGAGAGGGGAGATTTTTCTTAGTTATGTAGGGGTCTGGAGTTTGGAGAGAGGTGAATGCAATCTGATGATGGAAGGGAGAGGTCAGAGTGTTGGAAAGAAGGAGTCTTGAGTCAAAGACAGTGGTGGTCCTTCAGCAGCTGGTAGATAGGGCACAGATTCTTCCTTCAACCTCTAAAAAGACTGAGTCCCCTTGACACTTCATGATATTACAAGACTCATTTGGAATTCTGACCTCTGGCACTGTGAGAGAATACACTTGTGTTGTTCTAAATCTAAATATGTTTGTGCTGAGATTTGTACAGTGGTCAGAAGGAAGAATCTACAGTAAGTCAGAAATAAGAAAAGGATCCTAGCTTTTAAATTGATATTGGTAGTTGGTGTGAGGGGGATATTATACCGTGCAATAAAGTGAAAGTGAATTATGTACACACATATATGACAGAGACAAACTGATTGTCCACCAAAAAAACCAACAAGAATTAATGAAAATAACTATCAGAACTAGTAAGAGTCCAGGAAAATAGCCAGATTAAAAAAAATCAATATTGAAAAATCAATAGCTTTCTTATACACAGCAATGACCAATTTAGAATGTAATAGAAAAATGGGGCCCATTTAGAATAGCCACAAAGCTCATTAAATGCTTATGATTAGGTGCAACAAAAAATGTATAAAACCTGTTTTTTAAAAAAACTGTAGAAGTTTATTGAAGGTCATAAAGCAAGTACTGAGAAGAAGGGGAAAGTTATACTATGTTCCTGGTTAAAAAGATTTAATATTTGAAAGAGAACCTTTCCCCAAATTATTCCACATGTTAAGATTAACATGAGAATTAAAATCTGAACATATTTTTAAAGGAAATTGTAAGATGATTTTAAATGTATTATGGAAAAAAATATCCAAAAACAGACAATATTTGAAAAGAAGACCAATAAAAGACTAGTCTTACCAAAAATCAAGGACAGTATAGCATGAAAACAACTTAAACTGTATGGTTATTTCAGGAAAAAATTAAAAAATTAAAGGACTAGAATATAGAGTTTATAAACATTTTGTTTTTATGAGAATTTAGTCTGTCAAAAAATTGAACATATAAAATATAAGATTAAAGATGAACTCTCTTGTCAATAACTTCAGATATGATTTCATATTTGAAAACATTAGCTCTCTCTATGACCTCATTAAGGGGTACATAATAAATAGATCCTTAAATTTTAGGAAAAAATACAAAATTATTAAAAGTCTTAGAATAAAATGCCTTTATAATTTTAATATAAACCTAGAAGTGAAAAGGCACATAATCTGAAAGTCTGATTGTACACGAATTATACATTTTATATTGTTAAACAGGAAAAAAATATTTGCATTGTCTATGAAAAATAAAGTATTTATTATTTTAAATACATTAGTAATTCCAAAAATTAATAACAAAAAAGAAAAGGCAAAAAAGTCAATAGAAAGATAAAGTATCTGAAGAAACAATTTAGAAATGCACACACGAAAATATAGGTATTAACACTGTTAGAATTTAAAGTTGGTTGGCAAAAACCTAAATGAGAGACAAATAGTCAAAGACTAACAAGGTATTCTAGTTGCTGCTTGTTATATAACAAATTATCCCAAACTTGGCAGCTTAAAATAGTTGATGCTCATTGGTTCATTGCCTCTAAAGTCAGGAATCTGTAAGGTGCTTGGCTGGGCATTTCTGACTAGATTTCTGCTGAGGTTTCAGTCACGCTGTTGATTGGGGGTGAAGTCATCTTAGAACTGAGCTGGGACAGGGACTGGTCTTTTCTAAGCTATGTGTGTGGCTATGGCCAGGCTTGAGTGCCTTGTGATCTGTGGAGATGAGGATCTACATTCCTTGCCATGTCAGTGTGGGCCTTTCCTCAAGGCAGTTCACAGTATGGCACCTTGAGTCCCCAGTATGGGAGATGAGAGAAGGAACTTGTTGGGGGTGGGTGGGTAGGGGACCAAGTGAAGGATATGTATAATGTCTTTAATCATATACACAAACAGAATGTTCACCAAAAACTGCATTAATGAAAATCAGAAACACTTTCGATTTTAAATTATGATTAAACAAATTAAAATTCAATGTGTCTAGGGATCTGTTGCAATAGTTAGAAAGACTGAGATAGAGTTAATACTGACAAGGATAGTATCTTAGCCATACTGTTTTTAAAATTCCTTTCTTACCTGTATTGAGATATAATTGATGTACAAAATTAATACACCTTTACAATATACATCTTGATGATTTTAGAGATATATATGAAGGTACTCCCCCATCATTACTTCCTTGCATGCCGTCACAAACTTTTTGATATGAGTTTTTGTATGTGACAACAATCCAAGATTTATTTTCTTAACTGTTTTACTATGTTGTTAACTATAAATACTATGCTGTAAAGCAAATCTCTAGAATCTATGCAGCTAGCATAACAGAAACTTTGTTTCTAAACTATTGAAGAACCGTTCTCTCTTTCCTCCTCCCCCAGCCTCAGAAACCACAATTTTATTGTTTCTATGAATTTGACTAATTTAGATATTTCATTTAAGTGGAATCAAGCAATATTTGTTCTTTTGTAACTGAGTAACCCATATTGTTAGGTAACAAGACATAAATTGCAAAACAATGCCTTGACTCCAGGAGAATCTTATTATTGAATAAATAAGTAAATGAAGAAATAAATTCAAAACTGAAAATAAATTAAATATGAATTTTATGCATTTATTTAGAAAAGGAACATTTTACTTTATAAATTAATGTATTGTTTGAAATTTTTTGAAGATGGAAAGTATCGTTAAAATAATGACTTCTAAATAAAAAATATTTATAATAAGTAATTTTTAAAAAAATGATATCACCGATAGTCCTACACTTTAGTTGAATCCTAGGCATGCTTTATAAACATTTGTTATGGTACAGATATTTTTCTTTTACTGATTTCTTTTACTGATTGGAAATCAATTACAAACACAGAATCTGAGATTATGTCTCACATATATAATCAACCATATAATACGTTTAAATTCCAGTACAGGGAAAAAATATGTCCCAGACTGTTATAGATAATATCAGGTCAAGTTATGTTTCTAGGATGGTAAATTGATGGAGCATTAAGGATGAGAAGATGGCTCAATGGATTTTCTCTTTGATTAAAACATCCAATAATACATAAAGAAGCAAGTTAGTCGAGTTGAAGCTTTAATGTGTCGACAGTTTTACACCTTCTCCTCTCTTGTTTGTTATATTTATTATTTGGGTTTCTGCCTTGTAACAATATAGCATTCTAGAACAAATAATGTTCAAATTAAATGTTTGAATACAAATTGCTTTCTCACAATTCGTAGGTGTGTAGTTTGATCAATTTCTCACAGAAAGTGTGTCCTATGACTTGCAATCAGAAGTAAGATATCACCAACCCTCAAGGAATTTCTTCATGAACCTTATGGGTCACTGCCTTCTAGAAATTCCTTAGACATGGCACTGCATTTTCTTCCAGCTGGCTGCTACAGCCTTGGGTTCTTAGATCCTTCCCTTCCCTTCCCTTCCCTTCCTTTCCTTTCTTCCATGCATGCAGATGCTCTTACAGAACCATTCTTCAGAAAAATAGCTACAATCTCTTGCCTGTGCAGATTTGTGCACAGTTCACAATAATTCCCTCCCTAACTTAGAGGATGCTTCACAACTTTTCTGAGTAATTCTGTTGAAGTTCTGTTTTAACTTCAGAGAAGGGAAGTGCATCCCCTTCACCTTTGTACTTATTGGACCAAGGAGACAGTATTCTCAGCAGAGTTCCCTCCAAAATTTACTTTCATGAATTCCTGAAATTTAGATTATATTTATTTATTTGATATTTCTAAGGTGCTCTACTAACTCAGGAAATCTATATCACAAATTTTTGCATTATAGACTCTCACAGTATGTTATAGTATCAGTCATTAATATTTTGGCTTATGAGTTGAAACAGTAAAATAACATTTTATTCTTTCATCCATCTACTCATTTATTCATTCATTAACACTGACATATGTTCAATATATATATGAATTACTCAATATATGCTAAAAGCTGTCTGTGACATTATGGCTATAATACAGTACAAGACTAAAATTATCACCCTCTTTCTAGAGAGAAGATATAAACAACAAATTATAAATGTTATATTTTATATTAGAATGTGATTCATGAATGCAGAATTGTAAATCAAGGAAAAAATGAAAGTCGGGGTGAGGATAAGGAGAAGACTTTAAACAGAATGGTCAAGGAAGCCCTGAGGAACAGAATGGTCTGAGAGGGGTCTTCTACGTAAGCCTTGTAGATATAGACAGATATAGCAGCACTGCATAGGCTAGGTGGCAGTTGGGAAGCAAGGAGATGAGTGGATGCAGTAGCATAATATGGGAGCAGAGTGGAAGAAATGAAAGATAGAATAATTGAGATTCTAGAAAGCAGAACTGACCATTGTAAACCACCCTAAAGTGACAAGGTATAATGTTGGAAGGATGAAAATAGAGGAGTGACTGCTGACTAAGTTTATAAATGATCGCTCTGCCTTTGTACAAAAGCAGACTGTAAGGAAGCAGAGAGTCTAATTACAAAGCTATAGAAATAAAACAGTCAAAGGGTGATGGTGGCTTGGACCAAGGAAGTAGAAGGCAAGGTGTTAAAATAGCAAGCCTGAGTTAGGGATGTACATTGAAAGTAGACGCAGAAGCATTTCCCAACAGATTTAATGTGGGATGTGAGAACAAGGAGGGGAAGGTAATGTTAAGATTTTTGGTCTGAGAAACTAGAAGTGTTAATTGCAATGAAAGCACAAGAAGAGAGACGAAAGCTGGAGGGGTCTGTGAAAAGCAAGTGAGGAAGGCCAGAAGTGCACTTTAATTTTTGTACAGGCCTAAACTAATTTACTTAATAGATTTCCTTTGGAGATGATGATTGGACTGTTATGAACATGGATCTGAAGTTCATATTTAGCACAGAGGTCTAAACTTAAAGTATAAATTAGAGAGTCATCAGAATCCACGTGACAAAATCAGAGCATCAAATGACAAAAGTATGAAAAGAAGAAAAAAGGAAGTTTAGGGAGTGAGTCAAGGTCACACAAAAGATCAGACCAAGAGAAGAGCCAGCAAACTCACTGTAGGAGGAACTAAAAAGAAGAGGGAAAACAAAAAGAATGTAGTCTAGGGAGCTAGCAAGAAATTGTTGAAGGATGAGGGAATGATAAACTGGATCACATATTCTGATAGATGTTATAGTATCAGAATGGAATTTTGATTGTTGCATTTAATATCTTGGAGGTCACTGACAACGTTGAAAAGAACATTTTTTGGAAAGTGGTCAAAGTCCATTTGACTTAAACAGGAAAATATTTTAAATTCAAGTATAGACAATTCAAGCTTTTCTATAGAGTCAAGCAGAGAAATGGGGTAGTAAATGGAATGGGAATTGGAGTCAAGGGTGGAGTTTCAGAAACCTCAATATTTATACACTGATACAGGCAGAAATATTGATCAGGCAAGGAAGGGGAGACTTTTGCTTAGTCCCCTGGATCCATGTATTTATGTAGAAGAGAGAGATTATGATGTAGTGCCTAAGAGGAGAAGTTGCCAGAAGAGAAAACCATGGAAAAAGTTCAAAAGACTAGAGATGGAAAATATGAACAAACTTCTCAGAGAGTGTTGAGATTCCTTCATGACAAAAGTGTTGCTGGAGAGAGTTCCATAGAATAGAACTGAAACAATGAGGGTGAGTGTCTCTAGGGTAGTCATATGGGTGAAGCAAGGAAGGATATGAGTACTATAATCAATGGTAGAGGATGGGAGCTGGGGTCTTATGGATTCAGAGGACATTAAAGAATCAGTTCTCTCAGGGGAGAATCATTCTTTTAAGGGAAGGAGATGGAAGGAACATTCTGAAAAAGTTCAGAAAGCAGCGTGAAAGGGTATTGGGAATGAGGAAGGATTGAAAATTGGGACAGAATGTAGAATGTGTGGAGTAGTACAAAGATTAAGGTGGAAGAGATGGATGGAGAAACAGGATTGCTAAAGTTCTTGTGATCCATACTCTATACTGGAATAATGAGCATAATGAAATTAATTCCAGTAACTCAAGTCTGACCAAGAAGTAGAAACTTCCTGGGGCTAAGAGATTAAGCGAGCATGTGCAAATCTCATTCTTAGCTCAGGACTTTGTAGCCTGGCTTTAATTCCTTTGCTCTCATCTAGAATACTCCCTAGATTAAAAAAAAATTGTTGATTTACAGGTGGCTATTGTTAGGATGTATATGGCAGAAACTGCACATACCATTCTTTTGTTCAGTTTGGTTATTTGATTATTTGATCAGTTTAATAATTGTGGCCATAAAAAGTCTTGTTGCCATAAAAAGGCTTGTTCTTTTGAAATTCCATAAAATAATAAGGAATGAATTTGTGTGCTACAAAATATAGAAGAGGATGCTTTTCACCCACTCTTACTTATTCTCGTTAAAATGACCTGGTTAAGGTAAATATTGATCAAGGAATATATATGGTTTTGACTCAAGACAAGTGAATCTCCAAAGGAGGTTTAAAGTGGTAGTCTTGATATAATTTGAAAATCTGGAAATCCTTCCAACAATATTTCTTAAGACTTTAATCAACCAGGATGACATATTTGATTTTAAATACAGATTTTATTCTCCAACTTTGATTTAGGTTTGAGGTTGAGAGGACTCCATTTTTTGTCAACGCATTGTTAGATTTTTCCTTTAGCATAGGTCTTCACACGAACAAATATGCCTGAGTTGCTGTCTTCTCCCGAACTTCTTCTTTAGTAGAAGTAACAACCAGCAACAGGATACTCAAGCTCAGTGAAACAAAACAGGTAAAACTTATGAAAGTGTCAATAGTGGATTAGGTCAAGGTCAAGAAGAGAGATGGGAGACACAGTTTTAGAAGTATGAGGGATATACATGAACCATCATTCTGTTGGTCTCTTTTTTCACTGTGAAATATGACAAAATTGGGAGTCCAGAAAACTGGCACTCTTAGGCATACAAAAATTCTCAATTATTAAGGAATTGAATTTTGATAGAGAAATAAGGTTTCATTGACATTTCTTTCCCTTGCTCCCTTCAGCTTGTTCTGATTGCACGCGCGTGCACATGCACACACACACACACTTCTTTGCTATTCTTTATCTCTTATATTTAATTTACTGACAACAGCAGTACAATTTGATTTATGTGTGCTCCAACTGCTGACTTCTTTTTAATTTATTTAAAAAGAGTTTGTGGAATATCTTTTATGCCCCAGGTACTTTTCTAGGCACAGGTGATTTAGCAGTTAGCAGGGTGGTGAAGTCTCCTAATCTTATAGATGCATCCAGTCTAGTGCTTGTGGAGGGGAGCAGAAACAATAAATATGTAAGCAAACAATATGCAGACTTGGCATGTTATAAATAGACAATACAAATTTTAATATTTCTGTTCATGAATCACATAGAATCCTGCACCTGTGCTGGAAATATATTTGATCACATAGCTAGAAGGAAGCTTAAAGATATGTGACATAAATTATTGCCCTCATTTCATTAAAAGGAAATTTGAGACAGAGATGGTGGTCATAAATTGTGTAAAGTCAAACTGAAGTAAGGGACTTAGCAATTACTATTAAGCCAAATCAATATTTAATTTCAATTTAAAGGGTAGTTTATTTTACACTATGTCAAAATTGGGCCAAACCCCTCCAATTACCCAATACTTAAACTTCATGAACTCTCTTATCCTATGTACAACATTATTTCATTTTTAGTGTAATTGTTGGTCATCCTTTGATTACCGTCACTATTGTCTCATTTTGCATAGATCTGACTCTTTTTCTTTTACTATCTAGCTATATATTGGTTGTATATAGATCATGTCTCAATTACAAGGTCACTTTGTTTTCTTTTAAAAGAAAGTGACAGGAACCTGAGAGTTCTTCAGAGTAGGACCTAGATCTGGAACACAGACGATATCAGTAATAGCCTTTGTTGGTGTGGAGCAATGCTTTATGATAACACCAGTCTGAAAACAAGATTCCACTCTTCACTGCACTTTTTCACCAGCTAAGAGCCTTCAGCCAAGCTGCTCCAAACTATTCACATGTGACATTACATGAGTGGATGTTAGATTTTTAAAAATCACTTATGCAAGTAATTCTGCCCCTAGCCCCTAACACATTCCGGGGCAGGCACTGTGGTTGTCCTACTTGCCCCCCGGTAGAGTCTTCACTCCCAAGTCTCTGTAGCTACTTCTACCTTTTTATTCATACACTTGCCAAGCAGAATACTTCTTTTCTTGGAGTTTGATCATTTCTCTGGTCAATGTGTCAAGGAAAGTTTAGACTCTAGTCTGCTCTCTGCAGTACTGACCCTTCATTAATATATGAAATGCAATATCTGAAATCAATTTCTTTTGTTTAAAGAATCTGGAAACTCAACCTAATAGTTAATTTTTCTTGCAATATCATATGTGCATGTTCAGGTGGAATGACATTAAACAAAACAAAGGTCAAGTTCAGGGATCTTGTACTAGTTATGTGTAGCACAGGATGTTTTTCAAGAACAATTTGCTTTTCCTGTAACACATTTTAGAGTTGATTTAGTTCTTTAACTGTAGAACTTTTCAGCAACTGTGACCATTTATTAAATATCCAAAGGAAAGAAAGAGGAAAAGAGGGCCATTTAAACACATTCAGAAACACACACATACACACACAACACACACACATACACACATACGTACACATACACATACACTTTCACACAGAAGTCAGGGTCCTGGTCAAAATTTCAGAAGACTATTATTAATATCTTATACCATTTTTACACATTCTTTAAAACATAAATCATGAGAAATCCTGGACTAAATTTTACTGAATTAATGCTAATGAGGATTTCTGATATCCTCTTAAAATGACATTTTGCTTTCCAACAAATTGCTGAATTTTCTTTTTTAAAGAGAAATATGCTGTTTGTCAAATTCTAAAATTTTCCTATTCACAAAGGCTTATTTCCCACTTAGTTCCACTAACTATCAAAGATTGCACATAAAGGTTACATAAAATCAAAAAGTGTAACCAAAGGTAGAAAGTGAAAGGGAAAACCAAGAAAAGATAAGTCCAAGAATATGAGCACAGATAGGAAAGTCCACCGCAGTCCTCTTCACTAGGGGAATAGGGTGTGATACAATTGTGGGTCCAATCTTTTTAACTACCCCACTTAAGAAGCCAGGTGTGGCATCATGTGCGTGTGATCTCAGCAGTTTTGGATGTTTACAAGTTCAAGCCCAGTTTGGGTAACATAGTGACTTAGCAAGATTCTATCTCAAAATTTTTTAAAAAAAGGGTTGGAGATGTAGCTCAGCAAAAGGAACTGGGTTGAATCCCCAGTACTGAAAAAGGAAATCTGTATAAGAAGTGTTCTCTTCTAATATGGTTTATAATGGTTATCCAAAAGCAAACCAAGAAAGTAAGAGTTATTAATATTTAAAATAAAAACTTTTCCAAGAGTCATTGTAGGATAATAATATAACAAAAATCCTCTCCTGACATGTTTAAGCCGTTTAATGTAAAAAAAAGATGTCATTTTTCTTTGAGTGCTGTAAGGGCCAATAATTGGGGGTTCAGGAAGAACAGTTGTCAAATTTTAGTGGACATTAGAGTCAAGTGAATAGCTCATTAATGTACAGGTATCCAAGCCCTGCCTAGCCAGCAGGCCTGGACTGGAACCCTAGAAGATGCATTTTAACAAGCACTCCAGGTGATTCTAATAAGGGAGTGCCTGTAAGAGCACCTAAGTGACCCATTTTTTTAGTACATGACAGGTTACTTTTCCATGACAGATACACTGCAAAGATGTATGTAAGATGGGCTTTGGAAATCCAGAGGATTTCTCTTCCACTTGAAAAAAGCATTTCAGAATGCAAACTAGCTAGAATGATGTTAAAGACTAACCATATATCTGCTCTAATTATTTGTTTTAAATAAATCATTTACAAATTTCACTCTTTAATTCTCCTTTCTAAAAAGTTGCTTCTAATGTATTTCACAATGGACAGCAACACGTCATTATGCCACCAACATGTGAACTTCCTGTCCTCTGAGAATACCCAACAAGTGTAATTTCTTCAGCATTTAAAAATAGATGTTGGGTGAAATGAAGACTAAACTACATGGCAGACAACTAGAGTGTAGCCTCTCTACATTAGTCATTAAATTTAAATAATAAATTGTAAGATTAGCCAAGCTGGGGGTAGAATTTGTATGCTGTGAAAACAAAATGGAGGGACTTGTTAAGGATTCATCCCAGGAAGAAGGGCCTATTTCCACTTGTAAGTCCTATGTTCTCCGTAGAAATGTACTTTCAATCCTTGGACACAAATATGTTTAACCAAAGTTATATCTCAACCAAAAAATAACAATATCTATAAATCATCCAATACTATTTGCTGACTTTTCTTTATTGGCAAGTTACAATTTCCATGGCAGCTGACTGACAAGACTTGCACTAGAATATTGTTTTTCAAAGAGCAGGCTCTAAACCAGATGTGTCAGCCTATGCTGGGGATTTGTCACCAATTGAAATATTTTAGCCTGACCTTTTACCTACTGATAAGAAATTCTAGTGTTGGGATTGGGAAGTCTGAACAGGCTCTCCAGGCAACTCTGAAATTTGGTAAAAGTTAAGAATGATTGCTTCTAACACACTAAGATTTGGGAGAAATTTGGTACATCTACCTAAAGTAACAGTGCTAGTTTTTAAAAACTAGTTCTTTCTCATAATAAACAGGCCTGGAATCTACATGTATAATTGTATACATATTATCACTGATTTTACTGGACATTTCTACTTTATTTACTTCAAAATGTTCTCATTTTTATTTATTCTGCTTATTTTTTATTACAGGTTGCAAAATGGTGCTGGCCAAACAATTTTTTTGTTCAGTTCAGAACTTAAAAAAAATAAATCTGAAGTAATAACAAATGTTTCAAGGCTGTGGAGCAAAAGGAACCCTTCTACATTGCTATAGGGAATGTAAATTAATAAAACCACTATGGAAATGGATGCCTCTTGAGACCATAATGTTCGGTGAAATAAATCAGGCATACAGATGTAAATATCACATGGTTTCTCTTATATGAGAAACCCAAATTATAAATAAAGAGCAAAATAAAAGATAATAGGAAGTAGGGAGACAGATCTTTCTCAAATGGGAAGGAGATTAAGAGGTGGAGAGAGAAAGGGAATGGAAAAGGGATGAAAAAGGTATGAAGATGCATTATGTTCATACACTAACTCCACATAAGGAAGGTGAACATCACGTACTGCAAACATGCATTGATAAAAATATAGATCTTAACACTATTAACTTAGAATTTCCCTGCCCTAAGTCTTTTCAGGTTACCATAATCTGGGTTTTGTGTGATTGTTATTAAGTTTATTGGTACAATTTAGTTATACTTAATGATCACATTCATCATAGGGAATTTGTACCTGTACATGACATATCTTGATTCTTCATACTTTCCCATTCCCCTCCCCTCTCTTCTGTCACAATTCTCCTCCTTATTTACAAAGCTTTGTTTGCATTTTATCTTTTTATTCTCATTTTTTTCTTTTACCTTTCTTCCTTTCCCCTTTCCTCTTCCCTAGTTCCTCTTCCTTTTTGAAAAATTTCTTCCTATTTCACGATATTTATTATACATTTTGGTCCTTATTTACACTTTTAGTTTCTCACACCAGGGACAGTGCTACATTTACACGTGTGTCCAATTTATTTCACTTAAAGTGCATCTATTTACCTAGAAAATCTCAAGTTTATCTTTATTTATGGCTGAGTAGTATTCCATTGTATAAAAAAAGCACATCTTTTTTATCCATTCATCAACTGTTGGGCATTTGGGTTGTTTCCAAGATTTAGCTATTCCAAACTGTGCTGCTATAAAAGTGGGTGCACATGTATCACTGTGGTCTGATGCTTTTAATTCTTTTGGGAAGATACCCAGAAGGGGAAAAGCTGGGTCAAAATGGGCCTCTAATCCTAGTCATAATCTGTTTTTTGTTTTACTCAAAATATATGTTCTTCTCTGGGCCTTGGATGCCTTCTGCTATCCTTCTTTAAGTCAGAAGGACATTCCTTTAAATAGTACTACTTTTCAGCTTTATACTTTTTTGTATACCCTATTCTAGTGATTGTTATCTTTAACCAAATATAATACTTTACTTTTTCATGTTTGTGTCTTTGCATATTCTCCTTTTCTAAAATGCACTTTGTATTTCTCTTCCATATAAAAAAAAATCCTCTTGGAGTAGTTAAAATCCCATTGCTACCTTGAAGGACAGTCTAACATAACTTGTATCATCTCCTTTCTGAGCTATCTATGGTCAGGAAATATCATACCCAGTGATGTGTTGAGCTTTAAATCCTGGAACTGGATCTTCTGTTTGAATATGCAGCTTCCAATAAAGGGTTCTGTCCACAGTAAGAACCTTACATGATTTTGAATTATTTTCTTATTCATTCTATTTACTGAGCAGATTTAAAGCCTTGGGGCATGCTAGGTACCAACGGCCTGTTAAAGCGAGCTTACACATGAGCTTACGCACCCTTCTAGAGCCAGTTATGTTACGTTCTTGTTTGAAAATGGGCTTGGCTGGAGAAGAGTCCATGATCAGTGAGCTATGACAGAATAGTTCCGGGATTGTGTGATCTGCAATATCAGTGAGGACAGTGTAACCTTGGAGAGGGGTGACTAGAACCCCACACATAGCAGGACCTCTCTGTGACGTGTCACCAACCCAGTCCAGTCAAAGGGAGAATGAACTCAGTGTTGGCTGCTCAGCTCTGGTTACATCTGGAGTCACCGAATAGACAAAAGTCTGCTTTGCCTCCAAAGATCTAGAAAAATAAGGTTCAGAATGGCTTCAAGGATTATTTCAATCTATTTTTCTTTAAAGCTTACAATCAATACATACACAGTCCATGTTATGTATAAGAACAAAAGTGGTGAACAAAAAAGAGATACAAAAGTAGTGAACAAAAGAGATAAACATCATTGTCTTTATTAAACTTATAGTCTAGTTTATCTGTGTACCCAGAGAAACATCGACTTTGCAACAATACTTCTTTTATTGGTAAAACTAAATCATTTGACCAACTGGACTGCTATATTTCTCAACTGGAGTTCACACAACGTTCAGTAGAAGTTTTTCCAGTATGGCTACTACTCTCATTTCCTGGTGGGTAATATTTGTTTAGGTGGGTAACAGCATACATTTTAATCTGAGTGGACCATATTAAATGCTCTTTTGTCTCTGATTGTTGCAATTGTCATAAAATCTCTGATCTCGTTAGCCATAATTTAATAAATTATTTAAATTTTAATAACACATATACAAGCCATAGGGAAATCTACAGTTTTGCACACCTAAAATATCTACTTGAGTAGTAATTTCTCTTGAATGAAATGCTTTTTCTTATATTATTTCATTTAATTAGGAGTCCAATATGAAGTGTACATTATTATTTACTTTGCATAGTTGTCCAAATATTCAGAAAGTCTGAATAGCTTCTTCCCATGACTCCCAAGTTCATTCCCCAGTTCAATCCAAGTTCAGTCCCAGGAGTAACCTGGACTTTTGCTGAAGTAATCACAGGTCAGTCTCAGTTCACCACGACAGATTTCTGGGAAGCAAAACCTTGGTTCATAAAATTCAAAAATAATTTTGAGCTTATGACTGCTCTTTAATTTCTTGGATTTATCCACGCAAAAAATAAGACTTGTTCCTTCATTTACCTGGAATATTTTTTAAAAGTAAGAAAATGTTCAAATTTTGTCAGTAATTCTATCACAAAAATGTTAATGAAAACCTGAAGATAACTTTAATGGTTTTACTGCAGAAAAAAAATCACCTGATTAAAATGTGTCTTTGATGATAGCTTAGCTGTCATATGAGATACAGAAAAATAGTGATATATAGAGTTCACAAAAGACTATTTTGTGAAGTGTTAACTGTCCAACATTCAGAAATCAGCCACCCTACAACCCCGTGTGCAAGGGATGCTAAACTCATTTCCACATGTTTATAGCCTATCTCGGTCTTCAGACATAGTCTCCTGGGGCCAGAGACTAACAATATGCCAACCCTCAATACTGCTTTATTCACATTTTTTTAAAAAAACTTTCAGGCCTTCAGGAATAACAATTTCAGGAAAGCAAGCAAATTCCAGGAAAAACCAATCAGGTTGTAAAGAATTTACATCCTTCTTTTTATAAATGATCCTCCTGGCTCCTTCTTTTTTAATCTTCCTTAAAGTAGGTTGGTTTTTTAATCTTCTTAAAACTGTCACTTCCCTCCTTTTCTCCGATTTTTGCCCAGGCAGAGTCATTTTGATATATTTGCAGCAGCCAAGAACCCACTGCTGAAGACGTATGTTCTAAATGTTTTCATCGGATCCCATGCAACTATGTAACGTGTAGGGCCATTTTTCAGTAGTGCTGAGTACTGTCTCAGGGATTCAAAAGTACCCCTTGAAGCACAAAATCCTCTGTGTTAAACCTAAAATAGTAATGTTCATTTAAATCATCTAGATTATAGCTGTAGAAATGTCCTACAGGTCAGATTTTTATCACCAGCGACACTTCTATATCCATGCTTGCTTGCGGTTTAAGCCTTCTTGTGTTTTTCTTTAGCAAGCAACTAGTCTAACTCACCTGCTGCTTCTATGAAATAGAGCAAAAATATGGTTTGACGAAACTTAATAGCTGATCCTTGTTTAGATATAATCTTCTCAATCAAGTTATTCCAGCCGTGCACCTGGTTTAGGCTGCAGGGCTGCTGCAGTGTGAAAGGCTGCAGAAGACTAATACGGAGAAGAAAGAGGACAAAAGAAGCCTCAGGATGGGCAAGTAGTTCTTTAATGGATATTTGTGTGTGGAGTAGAGAAAAGCAACTGATAAATTCTTTGGCCCCCCTCCCCAAATTGGTTTAAATTGGCTGATTACCCACTCAAAAAAGAAAAACAGAGCTCATATCAAAAAGATTTGAAAATAAGAGTGAATAGTTGAATTCGCACCAAAAGCAAGTACTGTGTAAATTACACATCTCTGTGTATATTACCTCTTTAATAGCTCCAGTTCATTGTCATATTAATGTATTCTAGTGAGAATCCCTGAGGACTAAGCCTTTTTAATAACTGCATAATTCTTGCGATCATAGTGGTGAACTTCAAACCTTTTCTTTTTTCCTTACTCCTTTGTGCCTTAAATACAGTTTTATGAGATTTTTTATCTTTAATATATCAATTATTTTATGGCCACACTTATCTAAATAACTAGGTGGCTTCTAAAAGGCATGGGTTGAAGCTGATAAATTGTTACCTCCATAACATATGAAGGGTCACCTGGGGTTCAGGTGCCATATAAAATAGGGGACACAAAAAGTTTATTCTGTTAGAATACACCTTGGGGTGTCTCTATATCACTCAGGTAATTCCTTTTGACTGTATATTCTCAAGGATGCTTTAGGTCTATGAATAGCATTTACTGGTCAAAAGCAACTTATTTATTGAAACACCCATGTAGCTGAGTTTCATGAAATGTGTACTGTTTTCTCATCAAAACCATGGTCTTTCACGAAAACCTTCATAAATCATACTCCAAAAACAGCTCCTTAACTGCCTACTGTTTTCTTTTCAAATACCTGTTGTTAATCTTCCTGACAGTTTTGACAGGTCTATGCCTGCAGCTTTGAAATC
The DNA here is from genome assembly GCF_000247695.1 of Heterocephalus glaber. The sequence goes on along the minus strand of NW_004624780.1, from coordinate 9,646,780 downwards.
CACATGTTGTAAGCAGCTTAAAACTTCAAGCCAAAGGGAAAAAAATAGACATCCATGCTAGAGAAACCATCCAACTTTCTCCTGTGTGTTGGTATCATAGGTAGGCAGAGCTCAAAGAGGAGCTTTTCCTAAAGATCTAGAAATTACTTCTTTATCAATGATACACTAATAACATTCATTACTGATGGTAATGATAGAAACTTCATGCATTTAATAATTGGAATAGTGTATAAGGTAAATATTTTCTAAGATACAACAGATGAGGGACGTGGTATCTGTGAGGCTATAACACTCTCAACAGATGCTAGGAAATGGGAAAACCAGGAGTCCAGTCCAGACATTACTGAATTTCATCTTCTTTCTATTTTGCCTAGCTGATCTTCATTCAATATGCCTTGTCAGCTTGGAGGGAAGTGTGTCCCTTAGTTTGCGCATTGTTTAATGCAGATAGCACCATAACAACAGCCAGAAATATTCCAGAGATGTTCTCCCACACTCCACAGCTAAACATCACCTTACACACCAAAGTTGGCCACTGAGTCTCTTGGTCTCCGCTCTAGCCTTCACAAAAGCCAATTCAAGAACGGGTTCCAAGCTTGCTCGATGAGTCAGTGGGAACATCCTTCATCACACTCCACTCTTGGAATTAACCTAGAAACGGTGCTTTCTGTTCTCATTCAACTTATAATTAGTACAGGAAAAGAGAGAGAGAAATTTGAGCCTATTTTGAGCCACAGTGAACAAACTACCAAGGAGCACCATGTATTGGGGTTGTTGTTCAAAGTTTCTTCTAAACTTAAGTCTGAATCAGGGTGAATTTTACTTTAATTTTATTTATATTTAGGAAATAATGTGTTAGAGTTTGAGTAAAATTTAGCATTTCCATTCTTTGCTGGCCCAAGAAGCCTTCCTCCCCAGAGCAGGTCACAGTCTCAGGAATTAGAGTAAGGCAGGGCTCTTGTGGGCTTACACCTGAGTGGCAGGGGAGCCTTAGTGACTGTCATCCCTTTGCCTCAGCTCCACGGCCTCGTTCTGCCTCCTGAACATACCTCACCACTTCATGTCTGCCTTTAAGGCTCTAGAAATTTTGCAAAAGGGAAGGGGCCAAGAGAAGAGGGAGGGAGAGGGATAAAAAAGAATTAAGATGTGTTGCGTAGATGTATCAACCCCCACCATGAATGCTATCACCATGTACCGCAAACATGTACTAACAAAAAAGACTGCACCCACACATTGAGGTTGCCCTCATCTCACCTGATTCTTAGACCAAATGCTCCTTCCTCGGAGACTCTCTCTTAGACTGACCCCTCAGAGACAGCATCCTCATCCTCCTTTTCCCGCCTTGTTCTGCCTTCCTTTTCTTTATAGCTCTTGTCCACTTATCACTTTATATGGATTTTTTGTTCATCTGTCTGTCTTTTCATATGAGCCCTACAAGGTCAGGGACTATTTTTAAATGTTTAATTTTAAGTGTATTTAATCGATGACAATATTTGTACATGTTTAGGAGACACACGTGTCACATACATTGAATGGTGATTAACTCAATGTAACCAGCACATCCATGATCTTAAACTTTTATCATGTCTTTATGGGGAGGACCCCCTTTTTAATATTCTGCCTCTAGTGAGCGTGTTATACAGTTAGCAATTATGAATAATTCCTACCTGGGAATAAGGACCTGCATCTGTTGGGATAGCCTAGATGCCTACAGCATATCTCACAGTACTGCCTGTGGTTTACCCTTCTGTCCTTTACCTGTCAAGGGTCTTCCTCCTGGATGGTAACTCCCATGCATTGCCACATGAGCAAGGACAACATTAGCTTTGGGTGGGGTTCAGTGTGATAAGAGATGACATATGCGTGAAGGAGAAGCAGGCAGTACACAGAGAATTAAGAACTGAAAACACCTGAAACTCCCCAGTCAGGTATGGGGGTGTCCAAGGTGAGGGCACAGACTCACAGACAATGTCTCCATAGTTGCATGAGAGCCTGGGTTTACTCGTCAGTTTGTCCCTAGACCCTAGAAGCCAAGCACGATGCCTGGCAAACAGTGGACCTTCAACTAACATTTATTGAACAGAAAACAGAAAGGGGAGAATGAGATAATCATGGGCATTAGATATAGGCTTGGATTTATTTCCTAGTTCAAAGTTATAGTGCTCCCCTATGCCTTGGTTCACTCATCTGAAAATGGAAATGTATTAGCAACTATTTTTATTTATTTTATTTTTTCTGTATGTATGTATATATTTAAGAAACACTGAAAAGTATTTTTAGAGCTAAGGACATGGCTCGGTGATAGAGCACTTGCCTAGAATGTGAAAAGCCCTGGGTTAAATCCCTATCACTTCAAAACAAACAAACAAACAAATAAACAAATATTTAAAAGAAAAAAATGCAAGGAGTGACATTTGACAGTCACCTGTGAGTTCCTTCCATGAGTCCTGAGGGACACTTATCATATATTTATCATTAGCTCTTTGGCTTCAGTGGCATACCCTGAGATCTATGTAGAATGGTTATTTCACTGAATCTCCTTATGTATGGTGACCATCAATGCCGGGGTGGGGGAGGGGGGCAAAGATGATGGGTAAATAATATTGCAGAGCACCAAAAAGCAATATATAATTCCATTCGATTTGTTTTGGGAAATGGACTGATTTCAAGTAGCTGTGCATGATTACAATCAACTTAGGAGATAAACAGAAGAGAATGTTTACCTGGGATGTGCCTGCACATTTAACAAATAATTGTGGGATTAAGGACACAACGAACCATATCAGCTTCTAGGCACATCTTTTATTTTGTGAAGTCAGGGGAATAAAAAAATCTCATTTTATATCAAAGAACTTTCTAGAAGAAGCTATATGTCTTTTTGACCAAATTGAATCAGCAGATAGACTGGTCTAATGTGAGGTTTATTTACTCAAATCAATATAGAGTAATTATTATATTCACAGCATGTTAGAGAGCTGGCTGAAGTGTACTGACTGGCTAGCCTTGTTTTTTGAGTATGTGGTGAGTGCTGCAAGAAGCAGGTTACAGACTCAGTCATGGGGAATCCAAGCTGTGTTTGGGGGCAGAGTGATGGGGATGCGAGGGATGGACAGGAGGAGGTCATAGCGGAAGGATGGTGTGGAACAGTAACAACAGGAAGGCCTGCTGTGTTCCAGCCAGAAACAGAAGCCGGGAGGAGTTTGTAGGAAAGGTCTCTGGTCATTCCCTCCACAGAATTTGAAAACACAGTGCTAATTTCCTCTCCCATTCACCCTATCATCGGTATGAAGCCTCTGCTTCAGGGTAGGATTAGGGAGGTGGAGATCAGAACATGCATATTTAAAATTTTCTGTTTTTATTGAATTTTCTCTGATTTATATCTCTCAGAAACCTGTTATTATCATCACTCGCTTACAAAATGCACATGCACTCTGTTTTTTCCCTCAAACATTTTGTATAAACACAACCAAACCACCAGAAGGCTTTATTCCCTACAGCACCCCTTGCATGCAAAATCTGGCTCTCTCCCAGTTCCATTTGTTAAGGTCTCCTTCAGTTCTGCCACTTCTTTTTCTAACATATAATCTCCTTTCACCAGAAGCAGGAACCTGATGGGTCTTAGAGGCTCAACAATTGGAATAACGTCTCCTCATTTTCTATTCCTTTCTCCCAGATTGTGAAATGCCCACTGACATAAACTGGCAGTGAAAGAAGAATAAAATGCTGTTCAATATTCTACACATTGTTGTACATATCCAGTATTGGTATTTTGCATGTTAATATTTGACACAGTTTTTTAAATGTGTTCTAAACTGCCAGCTCATTTGCATCATCTCTCTGTGATCTCCCACCTGTGCAGGAGTTTAGAGGGAAAACATAACCATTTATGTTCTTCTAAAATTTAACTTGGTAACAGATCATCATCCAAGGAGGGCTTGTTCATTTTCCAGACATTCTTTAGACCTTGCACTATGTTCCAAGTCTGCATAGCCAGAACAATGTTTGTTATCTCTGAAAACAAGAAGTTTTAAAAGATTCACTCTTGGGCCAAGCTGAGCAGCTTGGTGATGCTCACAGTGTGGCTGGGTGATTTGTGCACTGTCTGGTATGTCCTATCCCAGTGTCAAGGCCACTGCACAGGACTGTGCTAAATCAGCTACACGAGTCATGGGATTTGAAGATAAAGCTTTAACCTCAGTGTTAAATCACAGGGAAAAGGAAATATAGATACTTTAAATACAGAGATCACAAAATAAGTGTTTCAACAATGCTAACAAATAGGAAACATCTCTGCTATAATATCTAGATGGTTTTTCCAAATCTGTTGATTAGTTCTTATAATCTAAGAAGTCATAATCTGGGGAGGGAAAGAATGCCTTATAAATTTTTGAAGAATCGAGCATTACCTTAGTCATCATTATATTGAGTGAGTTTAGAATGGAGGGTCCAGCATAGGAAGATGCTTGATTAAACATAAATGGCATTAAAATACTCTTATTCAAGACCTATATACCTGTACTATGTAGCCTAATTACTTAACATATTCATTGTTTATTATCTGTCTCTTTTCAGTAGTAAGATAAGTCTATGGTGGTAAGTATTTTAATCTGATATTTTGGTTAACTGATTTTGTTTGTTTGTTTTTTCAGACAGAGTCTAGCTCTGTAGTTCAGGCTGGCTTTGAACTCTTGATGATCCTCCTGCTTCAGCCTCCCAAGTGCTGGGATTATAGGCAGGCAACACCACGCCCAGCATAACTAATGGGTCTTAAATGTCTAGAGTGATGCCTAACACATAATAAATCTCAGTAAATATTAAATGAGTATATGACTGAACATCTCTGCTCACTTAGGGACTCAGAGTAAACACAGTAATCATGGAAAGTTGTTTTAGTAATAGTGTAGTAATAGTGTAATAGTGGGAGAGCTAGAGCTGGCACTGCATTTTTTAAAATTTTCAAAAAAGTTCCAAATAAAAATACATATGTATTTTATCAAAATTTTTACTAAGAGCAGGAATTTCTTGACACAAAAACAAAAATGAAGAAAGTAATCTCAAAATAATGATTAGCATTGCTAAGAGAGAACTGATACTCACTTAAGCCATTGACCAGGGTCTGTCTCCTGGCAAATATCTGAGAGCTCCTGTTTTAGAGAACTATTACTTCAAGCACTGCTTGAGTTGAAACAGCTTCTACTAAGATAGCCAAGCTTTAAGGAGACATTGGATTGCGGACCAGAGAATTACTGTAGAAGCAGAGCTTTAAAGGGAACTGGAGAGATCATCTGGTCCAGTGACTTTAGGGGAGTGAAATAAGGAATCACGCAGCTTGGTTGGGTGGTTTCCAGTTGATCTGATTCCTCCTGCCTGAGAGCTGGGACATTCCCTGCACAGAGAAGAAGCATCCAACTGGCCTTGCTGAAACTTCTGTCTCCAGCCCATTTTCCCACAGAAGCCTGACATCTGAAGAACAAACTCAGAAAACACCTAGTGATTGTCTCTTTCTCATTGTTGACTGATATTCAGAAAATAATTGTTTTCTTCATCTTGTGTGGATAATTTTAGGCACAATCCAACAGTAATTTATGAGCATATAATACTTTCAGCCAAACCATAGGTATTTGCATATGTAAATGTATTGCCTGAAATTAAAATTAAAATACATCACTGTATATATTCAGGCTGGGTAGGGACCCTCTCCAAAATTGTGGGTAGATGGCTTCTGCACTCTTTGTTTCCCACACGGCTGGGGTTTCTGGATTAATACCAGCACTAGGCCTGAATCTCAACTTCCTGTCTCCAAGACCATGCTGGTCACCATAGAATGCGAGCCTGAAGTTCTTCAGAAATCATGGCCCCTTCCTACTTCCTGAGAGCCAATTTCTCTCCCTGCCAGTCTCATCTTCCACCGCATGCTTCAGATAGAGGGAACAAGGACCACAGCCATTTGAATAATTAACTTTGCTCATTATTCTTTTATTTCTTAAAGCCTGACCTGAGTTGTTGCTATGATCTAGAGACCAGGTCTGGTCCTGGGCTTGGTTGGTGACTGATGACAGAATCCAGACCTGCAGACAAGCAGCATGGGACTCATTTAAGATTTTACTTCTATCAGGATGACAATGAGAACGATATTGAATTTTTTAATCTATAAAAATGTTCAAGGAGTATCTCATCATAAGGCACATTTTAGGGCTTACTTTTTTTTCTGGATTTTTCTTCATAAGAGTGAATGTTAACAGAATAGTAAAAAGCCAATATGAAGTTTTAAAATATTGTAAGTGGTATATTGTTAAATTTTCTAGAATATCTTTTTTCAAGGTTTTGTTTCTTGGGTCTATAGATTTTTCTGTAGTGATTTTATAAAAGAAAAGAAAGTGTCCATTCTATAATCAATCTTTTTATTTCCCTTTACAACTATCAGACTTTTTTAAAAAAACATTTTTTTGGTATTTTTGTGAATGTTGATTTTCTCTCTTAGTTTGTGTTATAAAGAAAAGATGGAGAAGGTTATTGATAAACAGCTGTCATAGAACCATCAAGCTAGGCGTGATGGCACGCACCTGTAATCCCAGAACGCTTACTATAGGTTCAACCCCCAATGTCCTCCCCGATGCACACAAAAAGAAAGAAAATAAAGAATCATCAGCACTGTCTCGTAGAGTTATATTGTTATCAGTACAACATATAATCAACTTTAATCTATGCCACATTATTTGCTATGAAAAAGTATTTCCTTGATATAAATCACCAAATATTTCCTTATTAATGTTGGTGTGTACTAAGGCATGGCAAAAGTATCATTAGAATAAATGTGACAGTTACAATCCTGGGATGGAAAATGTTATCTCATTTATTTTAATTTCAACTTAAACCTATTTCTTAAGGAACAGTTTCTGAAGGGACACATGCTTGTAAAGATAGTTGTTCTAAAATATTTTTCCAATTTTACTACTTTCTTAAAAATTCAGTTTTGATATTGATGTGAGAGATACGAAGGTGAAAGATCACTCATTCATTGAATAACTTCAAAAAGGAGCAAAAACAAATCCAGGCCACAGTATATTTGCTTACCAGACCTTACACTGCATGTAAGATTATTTCACTGTTCTTAAGGATTAAGAAAGTTAACTGAGATTTCTTTAAAGGAATTGATAGAAGGTAGAGTTTACTAACATCTTATAATAAACGCCTAGGAAGTTTATTCATTTTCTGCCTCTCACTTCCTTTTCCCCCTTCAGGCAATATCCCAACATCATGCAAACCATCCTTGAGTTTTAAAAAAGAAATGTCCAAACATATTTTTTTTTGCTTTGCCACAATTATTTAATTGTCTTCGTAATTAATTCCACAGTCTGAAATAAATTATTGACTTACCAGACTCTCTTGTTTTCTTTGACAGCTTCAGCAATAAACAAGCCATTAACAATTCATAATGAGGAGGATATGTTTGTTTTTTCTGTGTGTTAATTTGGTTCCCCACTAGAGAAAGACTGACTCTTCTCTATTTTGTCTACTCATCTTGGAAGAGACTGACAGACTGTTGGGCCCTATAAGTTTGAATAAAGAATTACTTTAAAAGAAATAAAAAACCTCTATTTTGCTACACCCAACAATTTTTTCAGAGGTAAAGTGTTGAAGTTTTTTTTGTCCTTTTGTCTTATTTCTTCCCACTTTGTAGAGGAACTGCAGTATTGCACATATAGACTGAAACATTCTTGACCTGGGCTCTTTATCAATGCTCAGTGAGTGTTTCTAGCCAAGAGTCAAACTGATTTCCTAAGAAAATCTAGTCTATGGATAAAAATGGGTCAGAGAATTCTTGGTAAAATGTATTGTGATACAATCTGGAAAGATAGATGAGTATAACTTTGCTAGCAGACAATATTGCTAGTGGCAAAAAGAGAATGGGCAAAGAGAAAGTCAAGAAAAGAAACAAGGATGGGGTGGTGGGTGGCATGGAGTAAAGTCAAGTCTTAATGCAGAGGATTCTTTTTGGGGTGGAAGTACAGGAGAGACTGATAAGATTACTTATTTTTTGAGGGAATCAGGATTCCTTGTTGAGTTTGGAATGGAGGAAGAGGTTAACAGTTTTTGAAATTTATACAAAAAAACCTTTATAAATAGTGCTCATCTAATATAAGGTGAGGAGTTGTTACATGGGCAGATAATATTGCTCAAGAAGAATACTAGAGATTCTCTCTCTCTCTCTCTCTCTCTCTCTATATATATATATATATATATAGCAGAAGAAAACATAATATTGCTCAACTTTAATGTGAGGAAATTTGTTAAGGTCAAGAGAAACAGGAAAGCTCATTAAAGTTACTTTGAAGATCAGTCAGATTTGAGTTGAAATTTAGCTTCTGGTTTCAGTTTTTTAATTATATAATTAAGACCATAATGTATACCTCAATAAATGAGAAAATGATTTGGGGGATGTAAGTGAGTGATAGGGCACTTGCCTAGCATGAGCAAGGCTCTGAGTTCACTCCTCAGTACTGAAAGAGCACAAAAGAAAGAGAAAGCAAATTTGTAACTTAATGTAGAGATTTGTATGTAGTGACTATCTAGCAAATTATATTGCATACTTATAAACATCATTTCTATGTTATACATATACAATATATTTTAAAACAATTATATAAATAGCATACATAATATATAATTTAATAATGTATTATAATGTATTATGTCATGTAATATATTGATTTTTAATGTTATACATATATAATATCTACAGAGTCTGCCAAAAATGTGTATACACTTCAGAAAAAGAAAAACTTGTATAAATATGTTAATACTAAATTTACTGAGCCATCATGAGATTAATACAAATCACCTTTGGTGTCTACAATTACAAGAGGTGTTGAAAGTGGTGGCCATTAGCTTCCAGACATTTATTAGTATGGCGAACTGCTGCTTGGGTAATGTTGGTCATTGAGATTGCTGCACCTGCATTTTCAATTTCTTCTCTAAGGGGCAGTAGTATAGCGGGTTTCTGCAATATAAGACATCCTCTAGGGTCCCCCATATGAAAGTAACATCATTTGTTGAAAAAACATCATACTATTTTTCTTTTCCTGAAGTATGTATAAATCTTTGGCAGAAATATATTTATATAAATATATATTTATATTTTATATATTATTTTAATTTAAATTATATTATGCTGTAAGAGACATTATAATTAAAGACTTTGGTTGCTGAGCCCTTGGTTTAAACTCTTAAGAGCGGGTAACGATTCCATGACAATAAACCAAAATTTTGTACAGAATTTCAAGGACAGACTAATCATTAGAGAGATTAAAGCTATAGTATTCAATAAAATTCTTTTTCAACTGCTGTTTGAGCGCAGAAGGTTGCTTGCTCAGTTAAACAGGTACATCAAGCCTATGATGTGCATACCTTTCTGATTAGAAATTCCCCCAAGCCCTAGTAAACAGATTGCTGGAATAGTTCCTGTTCCTTTCTCCTTTCTACATCCATGTTCTTTGGAATCTAGCTTTGTAGCTCCTTCAATGAAAATGTGGAATTTTTCCTCATCCTTTGATTCTAGATACAGCCATGTGATTTTTTTTTTTTTTTGATCAACAGGATATTATCATGTAATGAAGGCCTGGGCTTCAACAAGCACTTGGACCTTTCCATTTCTTCTCTTGACCCTTTGCTTAGCCATGAGAATGGAGCAGGTCTGCTTACTGAGGGATAGACTAAGAGGGGCAGAGCCAAGTCATCCCAGACTCTCTAGATGAGGCTTGCTCAGCTAGCCAAGCAAGCTTCAAATGTGGGAGCTCAGATGAGCCTTTACTGAGTCAGTAACACAACAGAGATTTGAGCTAAGTAACTGCTTGTTATTTTAAGACCCAGAATTAAGGAGAGATTTGTCACGTAGATGGCTGGTTTGCTTCCCTGAGAGCCTAAGTATGAGATGCACAAATACAATTTAGATTAGAAGTTCTCTTCATAGCCTTTTGATTCAGGTGGACAAGTACCAAAGAATAAATATAAACAGAATCTTTTCATTGTAAGACAAGTGGTTGAACTAACTGAAGATAAGTAGTGAATGTTAGGGGCTAGTTTTAAATCTCTACCTTACTCCTTAAACTCTAGTCTCCTCTAGCTTTCCTCTGGATGATTGTTCCTCCACTCCAGTCAGCATCAACTGAAGCAGAACAGCTTTGACAGATCAATAGAGAGAAGAGGATGATGTGTATTATTGAAGAAGGGATGGAGAAAAGTAATCATATGGCATTTAATTAAGGGACAGCACAATATAATGGACAGGACAATGATACTAGAGTAATATACTTACATGTTTAGATTCCTCATGCCATTTTTGGTTGTAGTGTTAGAGAGTTTATTCTCTTAGGTATAATATGAAGATAGTCTCTCTCTCTCTTTCACACACACACTGCATTGCCTCTTGTTACATATTACTTGTCTTTAACTTGATGGTGGATCGTTCCTCTTTTACATGATCTCTTCATTAAGGAAAACCCAGTTTCTCGTCTTTTATCTCTCCATCTCCAGGAATTAGCATAAAACCCAGTAAAATATATTTAATGTCTATTAAGTGAATAAATAATTAATGAACTGAAAAACAATTATAGGTAAAAATATGCATTTGCTCCTGACAGATTGCCTCCTGGATTTCTGTTGCTGATCTCCCAAAAAGCCAGAAAAGGGGTTCCTTACTTGGAATTCAACAGTATTAACCACCATATTTCCTGGCTATATCATAGGGCTGACACAGAGCTTTATGGAAGAAGTCATTTCCATCCATTTCATATGCCTGCTTAGAGGGAAAGACTCTAAATGAGAAACTCTTCACCAAGGCAAGAGAATGGTTAAGCATCCAACGCCACAGGAGACAAATCAATATATACATTTGGAATTAGGAGCTCTGCAAAGATGAAAGGTTTTAATTGTAAGGGCTCATATTGTTAGTGTAGTCAAGTGGAGGAGTAATTAGAAGCTGCAGAAAGTAGAATATCATATAAATTGATCTGAAAATTACTAGTGGTTATACTGTCTCCAATGAAATGCTTCATGCTAATTCAAGAAATATTTCTTTCCTCCATGATCAGCTTCAAGACTCTAGGCAACAGGGAAGCTATGGAAGATGAAGGTCAAGGGCAGGCTGGGCACAGCCACCTGCTATTAGAAAGGGCCCACCTGCACTCAGGGTATGTTGAGCTTGGACCAGATCTTCGGTTTCTTTTTCTTGCCATCCAGTATGGCACATGATGCCGGGCAAGGCAGGCTCTTGTTGTAGAGCTGAATACATAACTTTTTATCCATTTATTTTCTTAAATAAACTCAGTTGGTAGTTGGAAGGCTGTACTTATTGACTGATAAATCTTAACTACTATTTTCTTCCAATGAATTTTTTGTAACTGTGTTTGTATGTACATATGTGTTTTGTGTACAGGCAACAACAGATTCATTTTTCACTTCTGTACAGTAGGAATTATCTATTCAGCACATACTGTTCCATCTGACACTGGATCAATGTAGTCTACTTAGCCAACATTCAGGATATAAACACCTTTTCACTTCCTTATTATTTTTTTTTAATATATGCTTAAGGCTGACAGGTGATTTAATTACAGTGCTTCCTTCTACCTGATCATTCATCCTGAGCACATCACCTTTCTCTGTTTTTCCACATGTATATAGAGAATCACATTTAGACATGCAAATACTTGGGCAGAGGTCTGCACAAAGGAAAACACCATAAAGCATTTACAATTTTACTTTTATTCTTACCACTGTATTTGATGTATTCCAGGAATTTCTATAATCACACTCTTTTAAATCATTCCTAAAACTGTCAGTAATTTGCATCACGGTTGGACCAGAAATTCACAAAATTGAATATTCATACAAGTGCAAATCATTTCATTTCAGCTTCACTATAGACCCAGAGCAAATAAACTTTAGCTTAAATTTTCATCAGCATAGATTCTTGGAAGCTGCCCTTGCTCATTTTCAGAACAACCACCTACTGTTTACTACATTCCAATTTATAGTCTAAAATTATGTTTAATGCATTTTAGAAAATGTATCTGAGTGTTCTCATAAAGATCTCATTCTGTGATTTAAACTAGTTTTCCTAAAAGATCATTCAGTCAGTTAACTTTCACTAATTAAGTAACTTTTCTTTTTATTTATTTTTTCTTAAATTCTTTTATTGGTATATTTTAGGTATACAACACAATTATATTTCTCATTGGGAACTTGTACCTTTACATGATGCATCTTTGTTCTTATTTTTTCCCCATTCCTAGCCGTCCCTTCACACCCTCCACCCTTCCCTATTTACAAAGACTTTATTTCCATTTTTTCCATTTCTCATCATTTTT